>OU611765.1:2995198-3080198 GCA_914767535.2 Dunaliella primolecta
CATGTAGGCCAGTTGATCCCCTCTGGAAAATAATATTTTGTCAAATAATGATAATGGTTGGTACGGTTTGATGTAACAAAGAAACACAAAAGAGAGCTTGTTTGGTGTGTAGGCTAGTTGATCCCCTCTGGAAAATCATATTTTGTCAAATAATGATAATGGTTGGTACGGTACAAGACCCTTATATGTAAGCCAATCTATAGGGAGTGGCATTGGTAAAAAGCGCTATTATGGAATATTGCCACATAATGCTGTATGGCGCTGGAAACTCTGACTTATAGCGCTATCTGCCGATCTGTTACGATGTGACAAGCCGCTGCTTTTGCACTCTTCACTTCACTGACTCCATTCCATCTGGCCTCCCCTTCAGGATGTTTTGTTTTAACGGCGCCCCCACAGCTGCTTGCATCCTGTTTGTCTCCGGCCATGTGGCGAGGTCCTTCCTCTCATACTTGCACTTGTGGAAGATGCCATGGTGCTTTGCTGTGCTCAGGGTGAGTGACCTGTGTGGTGCATCTTTGCTTGCTGTTCAGTAGATTCTTTGGCCTCCGCCCTCAATATCATGCTCCCTCTGCTAACATCCATGATGGCAATGGGTTGATCTACACCTTTTTTATGCCCCTGAGGCAAGAAGGCATGGTGTCAGTTTCCAGTTTCGATGTCAATGACACAGACACACAAATACACACACAATGGCAGGCCCTGACCATCCATGCGATGGCTGTTGCTGCTGCCCAACTCATGCTCAAGCGAGCACGTGCTGTTATACATACCAAGAAGCATGTACCCCGGCACCAGCAGCGGCAGCAGCAGGAGAAAGAGCAGCGGCAGCAGCAGCAGCCGCACGGCCATGAGAAGAAGCAGCAGAATGAGCAGCATGAGGTTCACAGATTGGGTGCTTCAGGTCAGGGCAACAAGGTTGTGGACAATGAGCATCAATCGGTTAGGCAAGCAGAGGGCATGCAGCAGGGTGCTAGGTGCAGCCGCACGAGCAACGGCCTGAGAGGCGTCGACTGGGCTTCCTCGTACTCCTCCTCCACCCATCAGATGTGCCAGGCGTCCGGCTTCTCCAATCCTGGACTGCAGGAGCCAGTGTTCAAAGCTGCGCCCCTGCAGGAGGCAAGGTGCAGCCAGCAACCCTATGGCTCCTCCAACCCAGGATTACATAAGGGCCTTTTTGAAGCTGTGCGCGTGCTGGAGGCGAGGCGCAGGCAAGGAGCGTATGCTTCCATGCTGGACCAACCCAGCAGCCCAGGTCCTGACAAGACACTGCGGAGCTTGCAAGACGCATGCAGGGTATGTTGCAAGGCGAATGCTGGGCATGTTGCAGGGTATGTTGCAAGGCGAATGCTGGGCATGTTGCAGGGTATGTTGCAAGGCAAATGCTGGGCATGTTGCAGGGTATGTTGCAAGGCGAATGCTGGGCATGTTGCAGGGTATGTTGCAAGGCGAATGCTGGGCATGTTGCAGGGTATGTTGCACGGCGAATGCTGGGCATGTTGCAGGGTATGTTGCAAGGCGAATGCTGGGCATGTTGCAGGGTATGTTGCAAGGCGAATGCTGGGCATGTTGCAGGGTATGTTGCACGGCGAATGCTGGGCATGTTGCAGGGTATGTTGCACGGCGAATGCTGGGCATGTTGCAGGGTATGTTGCAAGGCGAATGCTGGGCATGTTGCAGGGTATGTTGCAAGGCGAATGCTGGGCATGTTGCAGGGTATGTTGCAAGGCGAATGCTGGGTCTCTTGCAGGGTATGTTGCAAGCCGCATGCAGGGTCTGCTGCCAATTTATTGCTCGGCTCTGCCTGCAGTTGTGTGGTTTTCTCTGTGGTAGATTGGCCAATGCCGTTTTTACGCGCCTGTGTATATTCACAGTTTGCCTTGCAACAGTTGGTGTCTAAATCGGTGTCTCGATCCGGAATTGGCCAACCCTTACCCCTGGGGCATCATCAGGCCTGGTGTGAGCACAGCACAGGCTCTCACTGAGAGTACCAGAGTAGGTATTGGCTCACCCGGATCGTGTCTGCTGCTGGGCATGCTGAGGAAGGACTTAATGCTTTCATGGCCATCCTTCATAGAAGCTCCATAGGGCTCTTGAGCCATGGCTTGCCAGCCCCTTGCTTTGCTTGAAAATACCATTCTATCTGCACCTAGTTTGTGTGCTTTGCCGTTCCTGCGCCCAGTGACAACAAAAGGTGTCTTCCATGATTTAAGTGTTTGAAGCATGTTTGCCCCTGGGGCCTTGGTGCGTGCCCACAGCCCCAAGGTTTCATGCCACGTCTTTTCTCCATCTCCTTCTAGACATGCATTGCCTGTTGCAAGCACTTGCCTGGCCTGCCCTTCTGCCTTGCAGTTTGTCGTCAAGCTGAACAATGCCATGTCTTTTCTCCATCTTCTTCTGGACATGCATTGCCTGTTGCAAGCACTTGCCTAGCCTGCCCTTCTGCCTTGCTTGCAGTTTGTCGTCAAGCTGAACAATGCAAAGACACCAGATGACATGCCAAAAAGCGGACTTCCGCAGCTCCAGCACAAGATTAGAAAGTGCGTGCAATGCTGCAGGCCTTCTCAGGCTTTTCCTTGCATGCCTTTGGCTCTGATAACTGCCATGCGGCCTCCATTTGGATGTTAGGAAAAAATTTAGATGTATGGAGCAGGATGCAAAAGTTCAAAGTTTGTGGAGTATGCAGAAGCTCAAGTCTGTGGAGTACCAGTTTTGAAAGTTTGTGGAGCTTAATGCTCCACAGAAGCAGTTGCACAGGGAATAGATTGCTTGTTATTTTTCTGAACCTCAGATTCTTTTAGCATCAGCAGCATAATTTCAATTGTGGCCATGTATGATGCTGTAGTATAAATGTGTCCAACGTGTTCTTGCAACCTGCTGAGCTGCATGTAAAATGTCTGGCCTTGAGCACCAACACAAAAGCAGGAGGCTTTGTGCTGATGCCCCTTTTCCTAGGAGCAGACATATCACACCGGCGATGCAACCTGTGTTTGGGATCCAGGTATCACCCATGCTTGACATGCAGACATCACTATCGGCATGCAGGTATCACGAGTGCTTGGCACCTGCATTACGCGCGGGTTGCCTAGTCATCAGCTACGACACTTGCTTGAGTATTCCGGGATGCTCTATGGAGGACGAGTGCGAGGCTGTCTTGGCAGAGGCTAAGCAATGGGCAAGGGAGCAGGGCCTGCTTGAAACCGCAGACGACTCGCTGACTGTCCAGGTGTGTGTGTGTGTGTGTGTGTGTGTGTGTGTGTGTGTGTGTGTGTGTGTGTGTGTGTGTGTGTGTGTGTGTGTACTGTACGTGCATGTGTGCGCGTGCGCACCGTAGGATGTATCTTCAGGTCCCTGTTTTCAAGTGGTTTTGGGAGAAGGAGAAGAAAAGAAAAGACTGGGCCAGCCAAAGAGGTCGCGTATCCTGTTTGCAAGGGGTCCTGAGCACAGCCCTGTGCTTTGATGGTGTGGTGCTATCAACCCTCACTGGCGTTAAGATCCGTGCACAAGTATTTTTGCCACCTAAACTGATTCCAGGGGAATAAGATGGTTAAATACGATTTTGGGTCTAGCAGTGGGATTTTCATGATTATTGATGGCAAGCAGTTGTCCAAAATTACTGAGTCCATCATTTTCAGTGTCATTTAGGCCTTCAATGGCCAAAGGCTGGCAGCTTGCTGTTTTTGCCACCACTTGGAGTTATCCTAGAATTTAGCTGGCTTTTTTTTGCAAGAAGGATTGTGGGTCAAGAATGCACTCCTCAGCCCTGTTTATTTTAAAGGCCTGCACCTGTATTGATTTATGAAATTTGACAATCTGGAGCTGGTGGTACAAGTGTACATTGATGCCTTGGGCAAATGCATGCCCCTCGTAATTGTGCATCATTCATGTCTTGGGCAAATGTATGCCCCTCATAATTATACATCGTTAATGCCTTGGGCAAATGCATGCCCCTCGTAATTGTGCATCATTCATGTCTTGGGCAAATGTATGCCCCTCATAATTATACATCGTTAATGCCTTGGGCAAATGCATGCCCCTCGTAATTGTGCATCATTCATGTCTTGGGCAAATGTATGCCCCTCATAATTATACATCGTTAATGCCTTGGGCAAATGCATGCCCCTTGTACCTGTGCGCCAGTGCTCAATGACCAGAGGAATGAATAAACCTAGGTGATTTTGTCCTGGAGGCATGTACAGACAGCGAGAACGCAGACAATGAGGAGGCTGAGTGTTCCTGCTTTGTGCCCCAGGCTGTGGTTCAACAAAAAGCACACTAAACGACCCTTCCTCCGTTTGTAGGAAAAATGAGCCGCTTTCCCTCTTTTGAAATTGGAGGTCCATGATGATGCCTCTGCTTGATGATGCTTCTGCTTGATGACGCCTCTGCTTGATGACGCCTCTGCTTGATGACGCCTTCTTTGATTGCCCTGATTTGTATGGGCGCTGCAAAAATAACCTTTGGTTCCTCAGCCCCTGCATCCCGTACCTTGCCAGGATCTTGCATGCCTTCATACTCAGATCAATGTCCTTGGCCTCTGCATCTTGCACCTTGCCAACATCTAGCATGCGTACATTGTCAGATCAAGCTCCTGCTTTTAGCGCGTCTGATGTCCTGAACCCCCCCCAGCCCAGGTCCTCAAGGTTGGTCACACCAAAGGGGATTGAATTCGAGGGTGCACAAGTGTTTGCCTGAACCTTGCTCTGCTTGGCCACTCTCAAACACGCAGGCATGCCCCCACTCAGCCTGGGACACCGCTCCGGACAAGCAACTCTCTTCCAAGTACCGGATGGCTGTGCATGCGCCCTTCCTGATCCTCAACTCTGGCTGCGCAGCCCCGAACTTATCAGCATCGCAGCAGCCCCTTCAGCTGCAGCATGAGCGTGTTGCCTCCACAACATTGCAGCAGCCCCACCCGCAGCAGCATGAGCATGTCGAGACTCTTTATGACCTGGTTGGTCAACGGCGTATTGGTGATCGAGTGCCTCAGTCTGCACGACAGCAGGAGGCTTCCTGTGAACTTGAGCTCACCCTGTCTGCACCTCCTGGTTTTGGTGGCAGTGAGCTGCGGGGGTGGCAGGGTGCTGCAGATGCTCCTGAGGACCTGCCAGATGCTGTCAAGTCTCACAGCCTGTGCCTTCTGGCAAGCCTTGATGGCCAATTCTTGGGCGTGACGGTGAAAAGAGAGAGCCTGCGAGAGAATGGGGAGCGGGTGGCGCAGGTGCGCACCACCTCCCTTATGTCTACTGCATCTCTGCGGTTGTGATGCACCCTGTGCCTGTTGCTGCTGCAATCCACGGCGCACCACCTCCCTTATGTCACTGCATCTCTGTGATTTTGATGCACCCTGTGCCTGTTGCTGCCGCCATCCAGATCGCACCACCTCCGTTATCCTTGCTGCACCTCTGTGATTTTGATGCACCCTGTGCTTGTTGCTGCCGCCACCCATGACATTGCTTGTATGATACAAGTTCTATCAGATTTTGATACACCCTGTGCCTGTTGCAGCTGCCATCCATGGCGCACCACCTCCCTTGTTTTTACTGCATCCATCTGCTGCATCTCTGTGATTTTGACGCACCCTGTACTTGTTGCTGCCGCCACTAACGGCTTTGCTCTGCCTCGGATGACTTTTTTTAATATTTTACGCTGCACCTCTGCAGTTCAATCCACTTATTCAAGGTGTGCTTACTCACGCACCACCGATCTGCAACTGCTAGCAGATCATGCACCACTTTAAAAACTGTCTGCACCCACAGGTGTGCGTGAGCTTGCCAGCAGACGCTCTGGGTTCCCACTCCAGGTACCCAAAGGCCCTGGTCCTGGAGCTCTGGGCTGCAGGTGCCCTAGCGTGTTGCTACTCTGCCATACTTCTGCCCTACTCTTCTACTGCTGAAGCTGCGTTAGCAGAGCTGCAAGTCTGGGCAGCGGGGCAGATGGGTGGGCAGCCAGAAGACAGTGGTCCGTTCATGCGGGATCTGGTACGACTCATGCGCTTCGGGTCATACACCCAGCAGCAGCAGCAGCAGCAGCAGCAGCAGCAAGCAAGAGGAGGGGAGGCAGCTGCGGATGCTGATCACTCGGGTGTGCCCATGCAGCAGCAGCTTGAGCCCATGGTGGTAGCAGTGGGCATGGATCTGCTGGTGCACAGCCTAAGGAGGGGCATGGAGGGAGTGGCAGGTGAGGGTTTTTGAGCACATAATGATGGGATGGGCATGGATTTGTTTGTGCGCAGCCTGAGAAGGGGCATAAAGGGCGTGGCTGGTGAGGGAGGAGGTCACGGCAAGCTCTTTCATGGTGGCATTTTTGGTGCTCAGACGTGTGTGTGTGTGTGTATGTGTGTGTGTGTGCTGCATGTGTGTGTCACTAGTTGCATGGTTGCTGTTGGCAGCAGTAGGCTGTGACGTGGGGTCTACGGCAGGTAAGAGCCCCAGGAAGTGACTTTTTTTTCAAATTTTTGATCACAATTTGTGTGTGTGTTTGTGTGTGTGAGAGAGAGACCAACAGATGCAATGGTCGTAGGTGAGCAGAGAGTTATGTTATGCAGCGCACAGCTTCTGGCTCTTGGTTTGGTTTTGGCTGTTGAGTACTAGCTTATGGTTCTCACATCCTGTGCTGATGCTCCTCTTCCCTCGTGCATACCTCAAAACCTGCTTTAGATGCCCCACGCATTCCATCTCGTGCACACTTTTGAGTTTGCCAACCGTGCACACTTTTGTGTTTGCCAACCATGCACACTCTTGTGTTTGCTAACTGTATGCACACATCAAGTGGCCCTCGATTTTGTGTTGTTGTCCTGTCAACATCAGGCTCTTAACTTGCATTTTCCACTTATTACGCAATTCCCCTCAAATGATCCCCTTCTCCATCCCAATCCTTCTCCCTTGTCCAACTCAGCATCATCATCCTTCTTGGCTTCCATTCTTCATTTTGTTTTCGCCCCCCCCCCCCCTCACCATGAACTCCTGGTCCCAGAAGAGGCTTGCTGCTGGAAAGCTCTGCCTCCATCTCTTTTAGCATCCCCTCTTTTCCCTTCTCCGTCTCAATGTTCATCATTTTCTTTGTTTCTGTCTCCCCCCTTGCACTGCGCAGGCTTGCTGCTGGAGTGTTTTGCCTTCATCCCTTTCAGCATCCCCACGTCTCCTTCTCCACCTAAGTGTCATACATATTTTTTGTTTCCATTCCCTCCTTGCACTCCGCAGGCTTGTTGCTGGAGTTCTTTGCATCCATCCCTTTCAGCATCCCCACCTCCACCCTGCTGGACACCGACACTCTCCTTGCTGAGCTGCGCCTGTTGGGCATTGAAGAGGAGGCCACTCCTGCTGTGGAAGAGGAGGCTAGTGCTACTGTGAAGGGAGGAGCTTCCCCTAAGGAGGCCATGACCACAGCTCCTCAGTCAGATGCGTACTTTGAGGGCCAGCCACTTCTACCACCCATACCACCTATAAGCACTCGACACAGCAGCACGCAGCGCGATGACACCCTCCACAGCTGCCAGACCACTGCAGCGCCCACTCCTAGCTTCTGCACCATCGCTGCGCCACAGACGACTCCTACCACTGCCACTACTCCTAGCGCTGCCGGCATGGCTAGCACTTCAACCTCTGCTGCTCCGGCGGCCACAATTGGATCTGCTCTTGCCCTCGCCATGGCTGCCCCATTGGCAGGGTGCCGCATGCTCACAGCGATGATCAGAGTCCTTTATGCACAGCCTTCCAAAGAAGAGGCAGACTACCGTGCATGGACAAACGCGCAGGTTGCCCCGCTGGCCAGGTCCTGGTGCAGGTGAGCACAGCACTGGAGCAGTTTTGGACAGGTTGTGCATGCATGTTGCCACGCTGTCCTGGCTCTAATGCGGGTACAGTTTTATGCTTAATAGGGCAGTGTTAAAGATGTTGTGCATGCTTGTTGCCACGCTGTCCTGGCTCAAGTGCAGGTAAGTGCAGTGCGGGTTGAACACCTTGTCCATTCATGCTGCCACGCTGTCTTGGCTCTGGTGCAGGTAAGCACAGTGTAGTGCTTGATAGGGCAGTGTTAAAGATAGAACTTGTGCATGCTTGCTGCCATGCTGTCCTGGCTCTGGTGCAGGTAAGCACAGTGTAGTGCTTGATAGGGCAGTGTTAAAGATAGAACTTGTGCATGCATGTTGCCATGCTGTCCTGGCTCAGATGCGGATAAGTGCATTGGAGTGTTGAACATGTTGTCCATGCATGCTGCCACGCTGTCCTGGCTCTGGTGCAGCTCAGCACAGTGTGGTGCTTGATAGGGCAGTGTTAAAGATAAAACTTGTGCATGCTTACTGCCACGCAGCCCTGAATTTGACAGAGTTGCATTGTGTCGTGCAAAATGTGCGGCAACCTTACCCCAAAAGGGTGCAGCTTGCCGGTGCGCACCTGCTGTGCTTGCACATGCGCAGCGTGGGCACTTTCTATTGTCGGCTTGTAGTGCATGTGTGCGTTAGCTGTGTCGACACTTACGTAGGCACTTGTAGTTAGCTTGTGTAATCAGGTTGCAATGCATGCAGTACCGGTGCAGCAGCTTGGGTTGGCAAAAAGGGGGCAATGAAAGCAGGAGGGCTACAGGGTCAGTGCTTGTGCATACCAGGTGGGCTGCAGAGTCAGTGCTTGTGCATACCGGGAGGGCTGCAGAGTCAGTGCTTGTGCATACCAGGGGGCTGCAGAGTCAGTGCTTGTGCATACGTGTTCTATGGGCTGCATTTTCCTTTCGAGGGCTGCGGTTGCTTGCAAATGCATTTTTAAAGGCATGCAAGCACAATGCCACACGTGGTGCAGGTATTGGCATGTAGACTCTCCTTTCATCTCAAGCGCGCACACACGCATACACACACAAACTCACACACACATACACGCGCACACACATACACACACATACACACACAAACACACACATGCAGGCTGTGCTTGCTGATCATGGGCGTGGGGGCGCTGCGCATGGCTTTCAGCGCGGGGGTGCCCCCGCTCCTGGAGTTCAGCGCATGGGGCGTCATGCTTCTGGGGTACACCCTGGGGGCGGTGTCCATCCGCCCAGACTGTCCCTACTCTGAGGTCATCCTTGCAGCCATTGCCAGCGCACGCGTGGCCTATGGGGCATTGATGGGTTGCGGGATGGTACCCATTTCGCGCACAAATCAGCTGCTGTTCAGAGGCCGACTGGAGGTGGTACTTGAGGTGGTGGTGATATCCACCATGGAGCACGTGCGCCCGTGCTGGATGGTGCCCCTGAGGGCCCTCTTCACCATCAGCATGTGGCTCGTGTACGTGCGTGTGGGTCTCCCGTGGCCAGTCGCTCAGGCAGTGCTCGCCAACCTGTGCTGCTTGGCGGTGAATGCTGCAATGGAGTGGTTGTATCGCCGCATGCACACATCTGCGCGCGTGCACGCAAAGCAGCAGGCCTCGGCAGATGGGGAAGCAGGCCAAGCCTCGCCTGGCGGCGTGCACGCGGCTGCCGTGCCTGGCGGCGTGCATGGGGCTGCCAAGCTTGGCGATGTGCACAGGGCTGCCGAGCATGGCGACGTGCATAGAGCTGCTGAGCCTGGCAACGTGCACAGCGCTATTAAGGGAGGGAAGGGGGAGTTTTTACATGGGGCCAAGTGACCCACAGTGGCAGCATGTCATGCTTGTCCAAAGAAAGAGATGGTGGCAAAGCACAACAGCCCAGCTAGCAGGGTTGCAATGCGCAGTTGTTGTTTATACCTTCACACAGAGTTGGTAGGAGGCCTCGGACCGCTTGTCAGAACAGCAGGAAGAAGTGAGACCATAAATGCCTGTGCTGTCTTCCAAGAGCTGTGCCGATGCAGGAGGATGTGTGTGTGTGTGTGTGTGTGTGTGTGTGTGTGTGTGTGTGTGTGTGTGTGTGTGTGTGTGTGTGCAGCCCTCTTCGGGCCGTGCTACTGTGAGAGAGGGGGGCACTGTGAACATGCTTCCCTCTTCCTGGAGACACTTGCTTGAAGGCCGGTTAGTGTACCTACTCTGCTCAGCTCTCCTGCGGGCGCGTGAGTGCAGGGGGGGCAGCTAAAATCGAGCCCATGTGAATGCATGCTTGCAAAAGGGGCTCAGAAATTAAGCCGTATACATGTTTGCATGCTAAGGCCCTTAGTAAGGGGCCGCAGGATTGAGGTGTCGTCCCCTTTTGCAGAGGCTGATGCAAGGGCTTGAGAACTGCTGCTGCTTGCGTGCAGATGAGGCCGCAAAAGTAAGGATCCGCATGCTTGTGAGCGTTGAAACAACGAAGCTTTTTTGATGTGAATACTTGCGTGCAGGGGGGACTGCATAAATTGTATTGTTGTTGCTTGCATGCAAATGGGGCTGCAATGGCAAGGATGAGGATGCTTGCATGCAGAAGGAACTAGAAAGAGCTCAGCTGTGGGTGCATGCGTGCTGAGGGGGCTGCATTAATATAAATGTGGACACTTGCGTGCAGGAAAAGGCACTGCATAAATTCAAGTGTGGTTGCTTGCGTGCGGAGGGGGGGACAGACTGAAGAATTGAGACTTGCGTGCGAAGAAGCTTGCATAAATTGAGGTGGATTTTTAAGTGCGAATGGGGCTGCATGAACCAAATTTGAACTCTTGCATGCAGAAAGGTCCGCATTAAACGAAGTGCGGAACTTTCGTGGGGATAGGGCTGCATGAACTCGAACTTGGACGCTTGCATGTAGGAAAGATGTAGGAAAGCCTGCGTTAACTCAGTTTTGGATACTTGCGTGCAGATGGGGCTACATGAACTGCAATGTGGATATAAGTATGCAGAAAGGGCTCCGGTTCGGCTTTGCAGCTGCACCATTTAGCCTATAGCAGCCTGAGTACATGCAGGGTTGGGTCGTACAGCCATGGCGTCCATCAATGTTCTGATTAGGGTATGGGGTCCATCAATGCTCTTTAAAGTTCCTAAGCCATGGCGTCCTTCAATGTTCTGCTGTGAGGTCCGTTGGCGTTCTTTATTTTCTTGAGCTTTGAGTCCATCATTGTTCTGCTGGTTCTTGAAACACCAGCCATTTCTGCTGCGTGATGTGCAGCAGGTCTTAGCCAAAGTCTGTCAAATTTAGTTTCTGTTGCGTGGTGTGCAGTAGGACCTGGCCAGCCAAACTGAATCTGTTGTCAAACTTTCTCTGTTGGGCATGATGTGCGGCAGGGCATGGGACATAGCGTGCACAAGCCAAGACTTAGCCTGTCAGACTGAACCTGTCAAATTTGTTCCGTTGCACACGATGTGTAGCAGGTCTTCAGTTCACAGCGTTCGCATGACATTATGTTTAGGTGCAATGTCCTTCTAGACCTTTCCTTTATCACCTACTTCCCACCAACCGTGAGACTAAGAAATTTTTCTTTTATTCTTCATCACCCATGTTTATCAACTTTCTGCTTTTTTATGAGTGGACGTGCGGGGTTTGAGCCATTGGTAGTGAGGGAGGGAAAATCATTTATGCTTTTTCCAGAAGTGGAGACTGGCTGTGCAGCTTACTACCGAGCATTGCCCTGCAACGATTCATGTGTTGCGCGCTTCACGCGCCATCACAATGTCAGCAAAGGAGATGGAGGTGATTTAATTGTTCATCTGCAATCATTGTTACTGCCTCTATCTATTGCTCATTTATTCTTAAGTGTGCATGATGCATCAGAAGTAAGAAGAAGATGGAGTTCGTTCAATTGTCCGTCTGCGATCATTGTTACTGCCTCTATCTATCGCTCATCCACTCCCAAGTGTGCATGCATCATTGCTCTTATCTGCTGCCAAATGCTCAGAATTAGGTCTGCATTATAGGTTTGCATTTGCTCCTAATTGTGCTGTTTAGAGCAGCACAAGGCAAATTCTTGACATTTTGGTCCTGAAGGCTCCTTTGCAACATCAAGCTTGGAATCTACGCAAATCTGGCAAGGAAAACGAACCACGCTTTTAAACTTCTTTCTTTTGTTGCTACCAATGCATGCAACCGGGTCTAGTGTTTGCGTGGTTTGCAGCTAGCACCTATTCTATTCCTGTACTCCTCGTGGGCATCTATTTGCATCTTTGTCCTAATGAGCCTACCTTACAGCACCTGCACATGTTTCTCTGGGAGTGCTTTTTTTGTGGGCAAGCAGTGCCATTAGTTGCTTTAACTTTGATTTCCTGTTGATGTGATTTCATTGTAAACAGCTCATGTGTCGATATAAGGATGTTGTGTAAGGATTCGTTTACCCTAGCCTCAATGGGGGTTGATATTCAGCGAGGTCTTCAGGCTCCTCCAATTTCTGGCTGGTCTCTGCCAGCGAGAGAGATCGTGAGGAATTGCACCAAGGCCTACAACTTGGTAACCTGGCTGATTGGGTGCTGGTACTATGAAATTACGCTTCTGCTGCTTGGCTAGATTATCCTCCTTCGCACACAGCATAGTTACTGTCAGGCTGAGAAAGTGACACAGCCAGAACAGTGTCTTGACATCCCATGACTAGAAGATAAAGATGTTGATGCTGTGGCGCACAGCAACAAGCGGGTTTAGTGAAGGGAAGGGAAGGGTTACATAGCTGTACCTGCCTGCGGGGGCAGCTTAGCTGAAGCAAAACGAGCCTGTAACCAAACCAGTCCATTCTAAAACAATATTAGCTAGCAGCTCAGTCACAGCATTTCAGGCAAGCAGACACAAACTAGCGGGTTTTGATGAAGTCTCTAGCTACTGACAGATATGACGCAGATTCTGGAGAGTCGGCTTGACTCTTGCTTGCTTGGCTTGCTGGATAATGCTATTGGTAATTAGGCTGAACTCGTATGCTGGACTGATGCACTTAACTGGCGTGGCACTGCTGGCTTCCTCCTCCAAGGGCTAAGTGATTTAGATTTAGATTTAGATTTACACAGGGGGACCTTCAGCCAGACTGTAAGGGCTAAGTGAGCTTACTCACACATGGGCTACTGTATTAGGGGCTTGACTGGGTTCACAAAGATGATAATGGGTTTACAATGGGTTTACAATGGTGGCCTACAGCCCGAGACTCTGGCTGATCGGTCGCTGGTGAAACATGCTCAACCAGCATCAGAGTTGAGACCTAGTTTGAAACCAATTGAAACGTCTGATGATAAGAACAAGATGGTGTTACAACGAGTACTACAAAGATGATAAAAAAGGCGGTGTTACTACGAGTTCCTACGTGAAGTATAGTTCTCTCAACACAGCCTCAGCTGTGTTGCCACAAGGATAAATACCACTGTCCAACTAACTCAAGTAAGTTGCAGCACACTCTCGGCACAGCAGACTCTCATCATGACATTACAATGGTCACAATGGAGGGTGATTAGATTAAATTACACAGGGAGACCTTCAGCCAGACTGTTTGGCTGATCAGCCTGTGACTGGTCCATGCCAACTTGCTGTTGAACAGCAAATCCAAAAGCTCATACATGAAAGAGAAAGCTTCTTATTGCGGGACAATGGAGGGTGACCTTCGGCCAGGTTGATTGGCTGATCGGCATGTGGCTGGTCTTAGCCAGCTAGAAATAAAATCTATATGCTAAGACACAAAGAAAAAGGAAAAAACTACGTAGGCAGTGAAAACACTCCCCACCTCAATGAAGGAAAAGAGGGTAGCTAGGGCCGAGGCACCATGTATCTCCTCCACCAAGAGAAGAAAACAAATTAATGGGGATCAGGAGGGTTACTAGCAGCACCCCGTGCCTGATCTGGGTGATGAGAGTGAAAGAAGCCTTCTCAAGAGCCTCTTGCTGAGCGCGTCTGGTGCTAGCAAGTTTATAAGCCTTATACGCTGAGCGTACTGGACAGAATGAGCATGAAGCTTCAGAGCAAGCTTGGTGGCTTTATGAGTGTCAAGAAAGAAAAAAAAGTCTATGCATGCCAAAGGCTGCGTGCATATGAGTGTCAAGACCAAGCTCTATGAGGGGCTTTAAAATGTGAGGGGTATACATGACACCCCTACACCTGACAAAATGATGTCGGGAGTGACTTGAGCTGAGGCTCTTATTGAAATGCAAAGCTTGCAGAGCACAAGAATATTCTTTGCCTGTCTGCGTATGACCTGTGCCCTCTGGTGAGGCCCTTGCCAGCTTGCTAGTTAAGGGACCTTTCCTTGATGCACGCAACCTGTGGCCTGTGTATACTTTTCTTCTCTTTCCTGTGCCCTCACCTGACTCGCGCACATACTTTCTGGAACAGCATGCATGTCTTTGCAAGCCACAATGAAGCATGCGGTTCACCTGCCGGTGTGTGCTCATACACAAAACAACAAATCCTAGCAGCAGATGTGAGCGTAGCACATGACGCATTTTCTGCAGATTTAGCCATGTTAAAGGTCCTGTAAAGCATCATGCCAAGATATTGAAATGAACCTTATATCTTTATCTTGAAACTCCTTTCTTTTCCTTTTTAATCTACATGAGCAAGTGTGTCACTGCCAATTGTAAAATCAGGAAGACTCCTCTTTTTATAGTCAAGTTACACAAACTCTGATTTAGCAGTGTTGATCATGAGATGTTTCTAAAAAAAGAAACGAAAAAGAGAAAAGTCTGCGCAGGCCCGAGGCCGCGTGCATTAAGGGAAGGTTCCCTAACTAGCACTGGCCTGGCAGGCTAGCAGGGGCCTCACCAAAGGGCCCTCAAACCTACTAGGCCCTCAAACCTACTGTAGTACACTAGACACAGCTAGCCTCGGTGAGAGAAAAGAATAATAGTGAGAGCTCACGCTTCCACTGCACCGTCTGGTAGGGCTCCACTAGTGTTTTTGACACTCTGAGAACGGAACGAGCCCTACCAGGCGGGATAGGTGTGCTTGCGCGCACGCAGATGGGGCACACACGCCAAAAGTAAATTGGATAACACAGTGAGCGGACGCTGACCTGTGCCTGGGGAAAAGTGACGTGAGAAGCCAAGAAGAGATGGAGATTGAGCAACTTGTGCGCCAGCTTCAACAGAAGGTCGACGAGCTTAATCAAGTGGTGCTCCAGCTACGGCAGCAGCAGCAGCAGCAGCAGGAGGATGGCCGAGCAACTCGGGGCAGCGTTGACCAGCTCGTCCGAGACTCTGCTGACACCAACTGGGCAGCAGCATGCAGCATAGACAGGGAAGAACGTCAGAAGTTCTACAGTGTACGTCTGCTGCGCTCCAGGAACGCAGGGGCGCTGCCCTGCGAAGCAACACCAGCCGGGGTGGAAGCCTTCCTGCAGTGCGAGGTGGGCAGCGTGCAGCATGTGGAGCGGATGCGGGACAACGCACTGGGCAAGCAGCGATACATCGTCAGGTTCAGCACGGCAGAGGCAGCGACTGCAGCGTACGCGGGGTTCCGCGACAGCAGCAATGCAGCACAAGCACTCCTGGTGCAGAAGAAGACGCGCCTGCAGAATGCGCTGGTGGACCTGGCCATACAGCTGCAGCAATTGGGCCGGGGACAGTGTGGGTATGGGGAGGAACTGGTTGTGCAAGTCAGGGGAAAAGCAATCGTGGTCAAACTTGGTGAGGGGGAGCTGGTTCCCTACCCCTTCCGCCAGCACCTGCCTTCAGGCCGCATCCCCAGCCCTGGCGAGCCCTTCCTGCACCTCAATGCAGGCCGACTGGGGCAGCAGCTCAAGCAGCTACTCAAGCCTCCTTCGCCATCACCAGCAGCAGCAGCAGCAGCAGCAGCAAGGCCAGCAGCGCAAGCACCTACTTCGCCTGCCCCACCACCAGCACAAACAGCAGCAGCAGGAACGACAGCAGCAGGAGCGACAGCAGCTGCAGCAAGAGGAGCCCCAGTCACTCCCACCAAGCGGAAGCGCACCAACCAAGAGACCAACCCTGTCCAGCACCAACACTACCCTCCCCCAGCAGCAGGAGCAGCAGCACCTGTACAAGAAATGCACGCAGGTGGCTTTGGAGGAGCCAAGAGGCATGGACAAACTGCAGACCAAGAGACCCGAGTTCGAGCACATAAGACTGCGCAGGCAATACAAGCAGCATGGGTCCCTAATAGGAGGTATGGGGGGGTGTATGGGGGTCCTCAAGGGCCGTCCATACCCCGTGCCATGTCTTGGAGAGATTACAGAGGGTACTTGTCTGCTGAAGAGATTCAAGCAAGGCAACGCAGTTGATACCTTCTTTGACATGTGCACTCACCAGGCTGTATCGGCGGTTACCCTTCCTGAAGCATTGCATTGCATCTTTAACAGTGGATGCTGAGAACTGAAGTGCAAAGCAGAACATAACACATTTACTATGGCCTCTTAGGCCTTTTTCAGAGCGGTGCTGTTCTCAAACTTTCTGTGCTTCTTGTGAAAACACAAAAGTGTATATTCCTAACACTACAGCCTTATGGAGTTTTTTGAGCATGACTTTGCGTGCTTGTTTCATTAGAGTGACAGTGTGAGTGTGATTTTTACAGTTGACGCTTCTGAACTCAGCTCAAGGCTTTCAGTTGACATTTGCACAAGTTTAGTTTGGTTTGGTTGCAGGCACCTTTTGCTTCAGCTAAGCTGCCCTTGTAGGCAGGTACAGCTATGTAACCCTATCCTATCCTATCCTATCCTAGCCTCGGTGAGAGCCAGAAACAGAGCTATTTGGGATCTGGAGGGTTGTCCGCCATGCTCCTGGACGTCCGGATTCTCCTTCTCCCATTCTTCACCGCCGCGCGACCAGCAAACTCCCCCCCAGAAGCCCCTTGAAAAAGAGCATGCCTTTTCATCATGGTTGTCAAGTTTTGGACAGCATGGTAACTAGTCGTGCAAGTTCGGTAGGCTCTGCCGCAAAGGTCGGACCTTTGTGAGTCAATCCCCAGTTTGTTTTTTATACTGATCCAGATCATGGACAGTACAGAAAGTCCCACCCATACCCAGGAGGATCGTGAGGAGTGCGATGTCGGCACCTTGAAGTTATCAGTATGCTTCACTGGAAGGGATACACAGTGCCTTGGCCCTAGGTATCCTTCTTTCCTTCATTGATGAGGGGAGTGTGTCCACTGCCTTCGTAGTCTTTTCTTTATCATATTAAGAGTAGATGGAGGGGAATCATGAGCACTGCATTTAGTGGTACTTGGTCCTGTCTCTACTCGAGCCTGCCTTTAAGGAAAAAGTTTTCCTTGATTGATGTATGGAGTGCTTACACTGCCAATTTGGTTGAGCACAATTTCCTTTCTTTTGGTAGGGAGTTTCTGGGGGTGAGGCAGTGCAAGGCAAGAGGAAGACGGCTGACACCCCACCAGACCCTCAAGAGTACTCTCTTGTCTGCTCCTAGCTTAAGTACAGGCCTGCGGGCCTGTTTGGTGAGCTAGCTTACAAGTCAGGGAACCCTTTTTTAAGAATGCAGCCAGACCTAGCATGCACAGCCTTCATTTCTCTTTCCCTTTCCTACCTTCTCATAAGATGATGAAGGGAGCGCTCCCATTGTAACCTTGTAGGAAGCACTATTTTCGCATTTTTTCTTTTTGGCTGAGAAAGGCTTCTGAGTGCTTATCAGCTAAATACACCTGCATGCAGTTGACAGCCTGCCATCCCCTCAAAATTGATGCCACTCTGCTGGGCTCAATAAACCATCTTGTGCATGGAAGAATATATAACGCAAATCCCTCAATGCAAGACATCGCTTGCTAGTGACTGCAATATAACGAAATTAGGTTGTAGCAGTACGATCATCCATTGCAAAATAAATATGTGCGAGCAAGCTTGTGCAAGCGAGGATCTTTCCATACCTATCGTGCGTGGCAAAAATGCAGACTGCTTCAGCAATCGATCGGCACTACAAGAGAGACCGAGATTCACTGCCGAGGGATCTTGCACAACTGCTCGCCCATGGTCAGGCTTGGCGAGCACGTGTGGCTTTCCTCCCTACTCTGCATCAAGCTCGAGACCACCACATGCTAGAAGAAGAGACATTGCTGCTTTTCTCCCTTCACCATCGCATCATGATCCACATCAAGCACAAGGCCAACATCTGCTCGCTCTTGATGAATAAATATACAGGACTTGCAAGCGCTATGGCTGCTTGCCTCCCTTTACAAGGGCATCATACTCTAGATCAATTTTACTTTTGCTTTTCTCCCTTTACAAGGGCATCATACTCTAGATCAAGCACGAGACCACCATCTGCTCGCTCCTCCTGCTGATGCTGCGGCTGGTGCTGGTTCTGATGCTGTTGCTGCTGCCCAAGAGGGGGAGATACCTGGGCAACACATTGGTGAAGCACAGCATCGGTGAATACAAATCTCTCAATTACACCCCCCCCAGTACTCTCTCTCTCTCTCTCTCTCTCACACACACACACATACACAAAAGAAAGAGGAGTGAAATTATCAGAGGGGGTTGGTTATCTGAGGCCTGAAAGTGCCTGTTCTTTGCATGCTCCCTGCAAAGGTGTCCGCCAATTTGCTGTTTTCTTTGGTAACAGCAGCACTACAGCAGCAAGCTGGGGGGAACATGCCTAATTAGCCCCGGCGCAAACCCTAATTTTTTACCACCAAGTGTCCTTTCCGGACTACCTGCACCCAATTGAGTCATTTATAATGATTTGGAGTCCTTGTATCAAAAGAATTCCACTGGAAAACAATGGAACGAAAAAGACCCAATGGTGATGAGATGCAGAAGTTTAGCCACTTCTCTTAGGAAGAATCCAGCACGAGCGATGGCAAAAAAGTCAATTTTTGACCTCCTCCTTTCCTATTTTGAACATGCAGAATGCGTGCATAATATATTGAGGTAACACATATAAATATTTAGGAGTGAAAAATGGTCCCAGGGTGGAGCTGTGGGCCTTTCTTGGGCGAACTGAGACCAGGAGATTGATCTGGACTCTTCCAATTTTCTACATTTCAGGGTAAAATGACACTTCATGGAATAAAAATGGTTGGCATAATAAAATTCAAGAAAGAAACACCAGAAAGAACATGTTTGGCAATATACAGGCCAGTTGATTCCCTCTGTGAAATTATTGCAAGCCATCAGCTCAATCCTCACCAGCAATTTCTGTCCCCTCCTTACCAAGCGTCTAGGTGGAAGATGGAGCCCAATTCGTTTTACTCCCTTGTATCCTTTTATCCCCTCTTGGCCTTGTACTATAAGTTGTAAGACTGCTGCTCACATTGCTTATTTTGCTCCACACATCGCTAATCAGCTTTTTGGAAACCTCTTTGGAAACCATTGCCCACAGCCTGTTTTATTTGGTGCATGTCAGCAAAATCAACGACCGACAACTAGGGATCGGCACTGTTATATAAAAAAAACATAACAAAATGTTATATAATGTTATATAACGTTATGAATGTCTTAAAGTAACGTTATACGCCGATCCTTAGGGATCGGCACCTGTTATAAAAATGTATAACGTTATTCTGTCATATAACGGTATACCTACGGTCCACGACCAGTTCGAAAAATAATTAATTCTGGAGCCAAAATTCGAATTTTATTTATTAATTATTGCCAGGGCGTTCGAACCCCATTTGAATTGGAGATTAATTCTGGGGCACAAAATGGCTTGTGCGGAAAATGGCCTCCCAGGCCCCAGCTCAAGCTCCAACCCCCTAGCTAGGTGGCTTAAGCCTGTACCCCCCGCCCAGCAGCTCTTAGCGACCCAAAACAAGCTTGCCATGGCCCAGGCATCCAAGAAGGGGCAGCCAGCAAAGCAGGAAAACCCAGTGGGACGCCCCCCAGGTGACAGCTCGGTTGATGTTGCATGCAAGGGCTCCAGTGTCTAATGACACTCTGATGATACAAACAAGCTTTTGTGAAGTGTGTGTGCGTGCGTTTGTGCGCGCGCGTTTGTGTGTGTGGCTTCCTCTGTTGTGAAACTCCACTCCTGAACAGAGCTCCTCCAGTACCCTCCAGCAGCAGCAACAGTCCAGCAGCAAAGCTTCCATCAGCATTACCATCAGCAGCAGCAGCAGCAGCAGCAGCAGCAGGGATTCAAATTGGGCATTCGTATTAAGATATTAATGCCAGCCAGAAGCCTATCGAACCCCATTCGAAGTGAAATATGAACTGTGGGACCTCCATTCGAGCTAAATTTTTATTAATTTTCAGAAGGGGACCATTCGAACTGGTCGTGTACCTACGGTATAACATTATGAATGTCTCCAAATAACGTTATACGCCGACCCCTACCGACAACACCTGCCCTCAATTGTTTGACCACACGGACCAAACATGTTTTAATTGGCCAGAATCGCTGCGCAGCTTTGCACTCTTGCACGGTAAAATTGGGAAAAACAGCAGCTGTTACAATGTGAAGGGAGGCGCACTTGAGGTCCAGCAGTGACTTACTATAGAGCCACCAAGTCTAAGAGAAGGACTTTTAACTTGTAAAGAATGTAAGTAAGCAGGTCCGGAGAGTCGCATATCACCTAGGTCCAGACCTGACGCCTGTACAAAACTGTGAAAGGGTCTTTTGCCTAAAGTTGGTGTTCTGGCGTGCAGCTGAACATCTTGAGGCCATTCCCCCAAACATTTTGGGTCTGACCACATTCTAGCTAGGACAACCCTCCAGCCGCTTCCAACACAGTCTCTGTTCCATATTTAAATGAACGCCATCCTGAGTCCCATGGGCTAGGATCTATCTAAACGTGTGCCGTCCAGAGGACCAGGGGAGGCTCTGGTCAAAACCCTTCACCCACCTGCAGGGTATAATGCTGCTTCAATGCTGCTTTTGATGCTCCTTTTGCAGCTCACCTGCTCCTACGCTGCTTCAAGGCTGCTTGGAAGCTGCTTGAATGCCTTTCTTACAGCCCGCCCGCAGGGTCCAATGCTGCTTTCAATGCTGTTCTTGATGCTGCTCTTCATGCTTCCTTCTTATTACTTGTACAGCCCACCTGCAGAGTCCAATGCTGCTTGTAATGCTGCTCTTGATGCTGCTTTTCATGCTGCCTTATTGTCTCGTGTGCAGCCCACCTGCAGGGTCCAATGCTGCTTCAATGCTGCTTTTGATGCTGCTTTTTGCGCTGCCCCGTTGTCCCATATACAGCCTGCTGGCAGAGTCTGATGCGCTTCAATGCTGCTCTTAATGCTGCCTTGATGCCCCTCTTACGGCCTGCCTCCAGAGCTCAAATGCAGGCTCAGTTACTGCTTCAATGCTTTTCATGCTTCTTAAATTGCTGCTTTCAATGCTACTCCTAGTGCTGCTTTATGTGTCGATTTAATGCCCATTTGTACAGCCCACCTGCAGGGCTCACCTGCAGGGTCCAACTTGATTGCTGAAGGGGTCAGCGCATGCTGGCGTTTCCAATTTCACAGGCTCTCCCCTTTTCCTTTTGATGCTGCGGTGCTGTTGAAACCAAAGCACAGACCACTGCCTGATGTGCTGAGGAGCAGTACGTGCGAGTCCTAGCGCAAACTAGAGCGTGCGCAGAGTAGTGTGTTTGGGGTGAGCCTTTTTGAGGCTGCATGCGATCAGCCAGGATGCCGGACTGCAGGCCTCTTGTCATCCCTCGTCGTCTTATTGAGGTGAACCTTTTTGTGGCTGCATGCGATCAGCCAGGATGCCGGACTGCAGGCCTCTTGTCATCCCTCGTCGTCTTATTGAGGTGAACCTTTTTGTGGCTGCATGCGGTCAGCCAGGATGCCGGACTGCAGGCCTCTTGTCATCCCTCGTCGTTTTATTGAGGTGAACCTTTTTGTGGCTGCATGCGGTCAGCCAGGATGCCGGACTGCAGGCCTCTTGTCATCCCTCGTCGTCTTATTGAGGTGAACCTTTTTGTGGCTGCATGCGGTCAGCCAGGATGCCGGACTGCAGGCCTCTTGTCATCCCTCGTCGTCTTATTGAGGTGAACCTTTTTGTGGCTGCATGCTATCAGCCAGGATACCGGGCAGCAGACCTCTTGTCACCCCCTGAAATCCCTTGGGGTGGACCTTTTGTGGCTGCATGCAATCAGCCAGGATGCCGGGCTGCAGACCTCCTGTCACCCCCTGAAATCCCTTGGGGTGGACCTTTTGTGGCTGCATGCAATCAGCCAGGATGCCGGGCTGCAGACCTCTTGTCACCCCCTGAAATCCCTTGGGGTGGACCTTTTGTGGCTGCATGCTGCATGTGCCCTCTGCCATAAGTCTTGCAAAGCCTATGTACAATCAATCTCATAAAGATAGAGCTGACACATTGGTGCACAGGCACGCTGCCAAGCCACCCACTTGCATGCCCAGTGCTCCCTGTGCCTAGGTGGGTACCAGGTGAATCTCGGATTCCAAGCAGAAATATGTGTATTTTTACCTGAGGCCCTTGTTGCTGGCCTAGGTCTACATTCAGGTGGGGCCCAGAAAAGCCCTGGCCTGAGATCACAGCCTGTTCCAGCTCCTCTAGCGCCTGAGGGGCCTCAGGAGCAGCAGCCTGCAGCACGTGTGTGTGTGTGTGTGTGTTGTGTGTGCGCGTGTGTGTGTGTTGTGTGTGTGTGTGCGCGTGTGTGTGTGTGTGTGTGTGTGTGTGTGTGTGTGTGTGTGTGTGTGTGTGTGTGTGTGTGCATGTGTGTGTTGTGTGTGTGTTGCGTTCGTGTGTGCGTGCACGTGTGTGTGCATGTGCGCATGATATTAGCTCATTGCCAATGAGAAAGGTCAAATCTGGGGCCCAAGGGTTCATTTGTGATGATGCAATGACACACTGTGATGCAACGTCGCTGGCGATGATGCAACCACACACTGTGTGGGGGGTTCCTCAGGCCTTCCACATGCTGATGCATTCACATGCTGATGGGCCTGCCAACATAACATGTGTGTGTGTTACGAGCAGGTAACCATATTTCACTGGTGATGACTCCACGGCGTGCTTGCAAAACAAGCCTGTTGAACATTGATTTGAGTGGCCCAAACCCACCCCCTGCTGAGCCAGGCGGCCATCTGCCATATCATGCAGACCACTGTCTCAACTATAATATGCAGCTCGGTCTCTTGAATATCCTCTCAAACATTTGTTAGCACTTTATGTTGACCAATATGTCGACCAATATGCAGACACACGTGCAGACCGACATTCAAATCATGGTGTATGCAGACGATGATGCATGCAGGGCATGCTGTGCACGGAATGTGATGATCATGGATTATGCAGACCGATATTCAAATCATGGTGTATGCAGACGATGATGCATGCAGGGCATGCTGTGCACGGAATGTGATGATCATGGATTATGCAGACCGATATTCTTATCATGGTGTATGCAGACGATGATGCATGCAGGGCATGCTGTGTACGGAATGTGATGATCATGGATTATGCAGACCGATATTCAAATCATGGTGTATGCAGATGATGATGCATGCAGGGCATGCTGTGTACGGAATGTGATGATCATGGATTATGCAGACCGATATGCAGACCATGATAGGTGCAGACCAATATAAAAGCCAGTATGCAGACCTCGTCTGATGTCTGATGTATGCAGACAGATGTCTGCAGACAGTGATGCTGCCCATGATACATGCAAACCAACAGCGGGCCATAATATGATATGATCATAATGTTGATAATATTATGGCCGCCATATGCAGAAGTACGTGCCCCTTAACGCTATGCAGGATCACCTGAGACTCCTTCTCATGCTGCTTCGGTACCAGCAGCTCCTGCATGTTGCGCCCTGGGCCCTGCACACACACGATTGACATATTAAGGTAAACCGTAAGAACCTTCTCTGGTCTGTAGCCTTGTGGTGGAGGGGACCTGCGGTTCGTTTGAGCCGACGTGTGTCTCCATTCCTTAATTGATGCAGGGACAGCTTTCTCTGCCCCTCCATAGCTTTTCTCTCTGGGATGCATGCATGAGCTGAACTCACGGATTTCTGAGGGCTCATCTGCTTTGGTTTCTGCTTGGGCACCAGCATACCTTGCATGTTGTACACAGGAACTTGCACACTTCCTAAGAGACAAAAACTAACACTTTGGCATGTACAGTATGTGTGCGTGTGTGTGTGCGTGTGTGTGTGCGCGCGTGTGCAAGGATGTAAATATACACGTTTGTAAGCTTTTTATTGAGAGCAGGGCCCACATGCGTACGCATTTTTGCATTTCAAAATCGAATCACCAGCAGAATTAAAGATGCAAGAGTGAAAACCTTAAATTCTGCACTTGCATGCCTCATTGGGCACTCAACACTATAGATACAGGTGGGCACTGGGCATCACATGAGCACTGGGCATCAGACGCATGTGGCACTCAACAGGTACCTGCTCAATACGCACCACCAGATACCTGCTCAGTACACACTGCTTCCCAGCTCTTGCACCACCACTTCCAACCTGGTCAAAAAGAGGATATGGCTTCTGCTTCTCGCCACACAGCCAACACTGGCGTTCAGGCTACCAAAAGCAACAGCAAGCGACAGAACTTGTCCTCTAATCAGTGAAAAAAAAACATCCTCTCTGAATATCGTGCGAAAAAAGCCAGCCGCACCTCCAGGAGGACCTCCGCCAAATCAAAATTATCAAAGCAGCCATTAGCATGCAACCGGGCAGCGTAGTCGTAGCCCACCGCATACATCTGCCTGATCTCATCGTAGCTGCAAGGTAAGCAGCAAGCACAGCAAGGGCTAAAATTTGTTTGAGCTGCCGGACAAGAAGCAAGCATACCATGCAAGCAATTATTGCATCCGTTGAAGGGCAAGACAAGAGGCAAACATACCACTCATACGCGCAAACATTGCATTTTCCAGAGCAAGCTACAAGGCACAAAGCAAGTACGCCTTCCATGCTGAAAACAACAATGAGATCAGGGCTTAAACAAGACCCCCCAAAGTGCCTCATGGCCTAAGCAGCCCCAAGTCCTTTACTTTGTTGACATGGAAAAAATATGATGGCCTGGTCACTAGCATGCTGTTTAAAGCACTTGCCGCACCAGTCCTGATCCGGACAATCCATTTTCTTTGCTTATAACACAATCCGAAAAACCCTGATAATGCAAGAGAGCCTGAATAGTGAGTGAAGTTTCACAGAATGTAACACCTCAATGCAAACCTGCATTGTTTGCATGACATTTGCCACCCATAGGGGTCCACATCTGTGAGGTGTACCCCAATACACGCCACATTCACACACACACACATGCACACACACTCTCGCACCTCTTCACCTCCAGCATGTCCATACGCCCGTTTCTTTTCAACATCTTGTCATCAAAATAGTCAAAGATCACGCGGCCTCCAGCCCTGCACTGGATCATAGGTAACTGCATACTTAATGCTCAGATTGTGTATGTATGTGTGTGTGCGTGCGTGTGTGTGCGTGTGTGTGTTGTGTGTGTATGTGCGTGTATGTGTATGTGTGTGTATGTGTGTGCTCATGAAGGCACCAAATCTTGCACAGGTATGCAGACATAGCTGATGCAAGCAAATCCAGAAATGGCTGCTCCAAAGACTGCACCAGGAAGTAATAAACACTTATCATTAGGACACCTAGCAAAGCATGTGTCTGACCTCAGAATCTCTGAGTTGAGGCCGGTGAAAAAGTCTGGGAAGCTGCCGTCCACGCAGGCTCTACCCCGGCACTGGCGCGTAAGCTTGAAGTCCAGCTGCAGGCACCAACACATGGGGATGTGTTTTGCGGTCAGTCAATCGTGAGTGTTGTTCCTTAAGAAAAACCACCAGCTTGACAAAAGAGGCTGGAGCAGAGAGGCCCACCGTCCCCCAACGGAAGGCATGCCCATTTAGAGACGTGACTTAATGAAAGCCATGCAGACAGCCAAACAGAGCTACTTCACCCAATGTGTCAAAACTAGGAAATCGCCCTCATTGCTCCTACCGCTCAAATGGCAGGCAAAATTGAGGCAGGCAGAAATCCAGGACAACTGTACCTCATGTATAATACGCAAATATATAGACTAACCGGTCGTTCTTGAAAATTCAGAAAGGGTGGTCCTAAATTCAAGCGCAAGCTATCCCGAGCTTCCAAAGCAGCAAGCCTTGCAGTCCTCAAAGTGTGGCCTGCACCCGATCTGATTTCAGGGTCTTACTCATGCATGTGACACAGCATTCACCCAGCCATAGCATTTATAATGCAGCAGATAGTTGACCATGTGTGTTTGTGTGTGCTTAAAAGGAAGCATGGCCTGTGGACAAAACCATGCTGCAGGAGGTCAGCCATGCATGCGACACTGCTATCATCCAGCCATGCGTGTGATCCAGCATGCGACACTGCATTCATCCAGCCATGCATGTGATCTTGCATGTGACGCTGCATTCACCCAACCATGCATGTGATCCTGCATGCGACACTGCATTCACCCAGCCATGCATGTGATCCTGCATGCGACATTGCATTCACCTAGCCATGCATGTGATCCTGCATGTGACGCTGCATTCATGATCATCCAGCCATGCATGTGATCCTGCATGTGACGCTGCATTCATGATCATCCAGCCATGCATGTGATCCTGCATGTGACGCTGCATTCATGATCATCCAGCCATGCATGTGATCCTGCATGTGACGCTGCATTCATGATCATCCAGCCATGCATGTGATCCTGCATGCGACACTGCATTCACCCAGCCATAATATCTGGCAGCCATGACATTTAAAATGCAGCAGGCAGTTTACTGTGCATGCATGCTGCAAGCAGTCAGCCATGCACATGACACCGCATTATCCAGCAAAGGGTTGCTACACGACAACAACCAACATGCAAAAGTCTTCATCATTGCTATGTACAGCATCTGAAGAGCAAAACAATCCAGCATGCAGCTAGCAGAGCGCACTGGTGTGTGTGTTGTGTGTTGTGTGTGTGTGTGTGTGTGCGTGTGTGTGTGTGTGTGCGTGTGTGTGTGAGTGCGTGTGTTGTGTGTGTGCACGTGTGTGTGCATGTGTGTGTTTGTCGCTTGTGTACTGGCACGCCAACAAGCAAGACTGATGTCGACTGCCACTTGAAGCACAGCACGTACATGCATTGCCAAGACAGCAAGCAAGCCTAAGCGTGAACAGGCCCTCGTGTGTGCATGTGTGTGTGCATGTGTGTGTTTGTCGCTTGTGTACTGGCATGCCAACAAGCAAGACTGAGGTCGACTGCCACTTGAAGCACAGCACGTACATGCATTGCCGAGACAGCAAGCAAGCCTAAGCGTGAACAGGCTCTCGTAGACAAGCCTAAGGTAAACACGCCCAAGGTAAACAAGGCTTTCGTAAGCAAGCGCTCAGGAAGACAAACCCAAGGTTAACAAGGCTCTCAGGAAAGCAGGGCACTCAGGAAAACAAGCCTAAGGTTAACAAGGCTCTCAGGAAAACAGGACACTCAAGAAAACAAGCTTAAGGTAAACAAGGCTCTCAGGGAAACAGGGCACTCAGGAAAACAAGCCTAAGGTAAACAAGGCTCTCAGGGAAACAGGGCACTCCCAAAGAATGGAATGGGCGAGGGTGGCGTGCAAGCATTGATGGCTCCTTCTTGTAAGTGGAGTCACTCATGCACTCACAAAGAATGGAATGTGCTAGGGTGGCGCGCAAACATTGATGAGGTTCTTCCTGTACGTAAAGTCGCTTATGCACTCACAAAGAATGGAACGTGCGAGGATGCCATGCAAGCATTGATGAGGTCCTCCTTGTCTTTGAAGTCACTGATGCCAACCTGCAGCAGTACGAAGGTGCTTTGTTTTAGTGAAAGGCATCATATGCAACGACATTTTAGTCCTCCTTCTGGTGACAGGCAGCATAACCACCTTCGTGTAGGGTCGCTGCATTTATGGCTGGACAACAAGTGCAAGGCATTGTATGGAATGACATCCTAGTGCTCCCTTCCGGTGACAGGCAGCATAGCGAGGACCAAAAGTCACTCCACCAACATCCACAAAGCAGTCAAAACACTCCCAACACCAAGTCAGGAAGAGGAAGCAACATCACAAGGTTTGCCTAAGGATGCTGCATCCAATGCTGAAGAACGAGGCAGGAAGCCAAAAACAGGGTACATGATGGCAGCACCCCAATGCTGTAGAATTAGGCAGACAGCCATAAAAAGGGTACATGATGGCAGCACCCCAATGTTGAAGAATTAGGCACAGCCAAAAGCAGGGTACATGATGGCAGCACTCCAATGCTGAAGAACTAGGCAGACAGCCAAAAGCAGGGTACATGATGGCAGCGCTCTGTGACCTCGAGCTCTTCACTGAATTCTTGACCTGTCTTGACCATTTCATGTGAGCTTCAGAGAAACCGTGTCTTTCTACATACATTTACATTCATCTTGGAAACTGAGTGTATCTGTATTAGATCAAGCATGTGTCTTAGAACATAGGACAATCTAAGAGCTCAGGTGCACATTTGTAAGGAGTCATAATGGGAATCTGGTGTACCAACACAAGCAATACAATACGTACATGTGTAAACCTGTACGTGCGTGGGTGCGCATGCGCGCGCACCCTCCCCTCCCCTTTACACACACCTGTGACCAATCCGGCAGCGTCGTGACCACCACTGTCACACGATTCCGGCATAGCTCATGCGCATTGTCAGGGAGCAGCTGGTCCAGCCATTTCTCGATCATTGCCCCCCACACCCCCAACAGCCCCGTCTTGCGCTGCCAGATGTTTTGCTCCATGCTGCATGCAAAAAGTAGCGTCTCTCAGAAGCTTTGAGAAGGTTCTGCATGCATTCAGATCTGGATCGATGTGCCATGTTGTGCACTGCCTAATGCTTGATGCTCCAGGCTTAATGCAGAAGGAGGAGCTTTGCAGAAGCTTTGGCAATGTCATGCAGGAATTTGCCCACCGTTCATCACGATTTTTCCATCGCAGCATCTCATCACAATATTCCCTGCCTTTTGCTGCCAAGTGCTTTGCTTAATAGTGTTGTAGGAAGAAGTAGAACAGTGATGGGGAAGTTTGGCAAAGCTCTGGTGGAATGTTTCTTGCAGGCATCTTGTTCAGAACAGACGCAGCCAGCTACTGAAAATGCTTCCAAATCAGAGGAACATCACTCCCTTTTCCCTCCACCAGAACCAGAGAAATCACTGCTTTTGCAGGCAAGAACACAGCAGCAGCTTTGTTGTAGCACACATCTTAACACCCACATTTTTGGCAAGCACACCTACAAACCAACAAACAAAAGATCCATCATCTTCACACACACACACACACACACACACACACACACACACACACACACACACACACACACACACACACACACACACAAGCAAGCGAGCAGCTAAGGCGCACCTCATCTTGTAGGCCAGCTCAATTGCATCATCAGCTTTCACCCCACACGCAGCCAGGACCGCAGCTAGGGCGCCCCCGCTGGCCCCCGCCATAGGAATCTTGGTGAGGTCGTAGCGCTCGGCCAAGTACTTCATTGCACCTATAGAAAGAAATTCAACATGGGTCCTGGTGCAATGTGCTATTTATCCTTCAAAAGGAGCATTTTATCTTGACATCGTGACGCGAGCGTCATGCTTCAAACCAATGTTGACACTTCAAACAAAACCTTGTGAGTAAAGCCAAGCAAGCCAATGCATTCTGGGTGGATCCTAGATGACCAAAATCTGCACAAAGAAGTCGAAACTCAAAGCCCTGCAGTCTTGGGGTTCGAGTTTAGACGTCACCAAGAACATTATGTCACTTTTTTGCTCAACATGTGACTACCAAGGCTGTGCACAAAAAGGCGTTGTTTTTAACATATGGCTATAAGCGCAAATCTCACAAATAGCTACCAAGGCTGTGCACGAAAAGCGGAATTTGTTTTCTGGACTGTCAATCCACAGGATCCAAACTCATGTGTGCAACTTTTTGAGCTGCCGTAACTTTGGCCAGACCCCTGGGACCAATATAAAAAGTAGCGTGATTCTTTAGCACTACTTCCCATTTTGGTATCTGAGGCCTGAGGTGATCTATGCCTGGTCCATTTTTGGCTGGATATCCCAGCAAACCTCAGAACCTCCACACCAATTTTTGAGTTCAGGCCTAATTTTGGTTTTAGAAGATGCTTTGAATGCAAAAGATGTGAAAAAAGTTCCCAGGAAGTGCTCCCTGCATGGAAACAGAGGTAAGGGCTTGGAGGTCCACCTAGCCTCCCAAACGCTCTCGCCCAACCTGACCCGGCCAGTCCACCAGAGAAGATAAGGAACACTATGCAGGCAGTGAACCAATGGACATCAATGGACCCCACTCTTATTGCAATGGCGCCTGCTATCTCATAAACTTAACAAAATGGGGCAGGTTGGAAAATTCCCAACAAAACTGCCAGTTATGGCGCACATGCCTAATTAGCCGCGGCATGTACCCCACTTTTTGACCACATAATCTCCATCCCTGATCACCCAATGCACCAAATTGAGTGATTTTTCGTGATTTGGAGCCCCTGTACCAAAAGAATATCAATGCAAAAGAAATGGAGTGATAAGACCCAGTGGTTGGTGAGATACAGAATTTCAGCCATTCCCCTTGGAAAAAAAACAGCACAAGGTCACATAGTAGGTGTGCCAAAAAAGGCCAATTTTTGCCTTTATTTTTTGCTATTTTTTCAATATGCAGGATGTTAGCAAGGGACATGGGGGTTACAAACACAAAATGTTGGGAGTGAAGAATGGTCCCAGGGTGGAGCTGCGGGCCTGTTTAGGGTGATCTGAGGCCAGGAGAGTGATCTGGGGTATCCTAATGTTCGTCATTTTTTTGGCAAATGTAATATTCTTATAAAAATAATGGACAGCAAGGTTAGATTTAAGACAGAAACCCGAGAAAGAGCATGTCCTGCAATATAGGCCAGTATGAAAATAATGGATAACAAGGTTAGATTTAAGACGGAAACCCAAGAAAGAGCATGTCCTGCAACATGGGCCAGTATGAAAATAATGGATAACAAGGTTAGATTTAAGACAGGAACCCAAGAAAGAGCATGTCCTGCAACATGGGCCGGTTGTCCACCTCTGGGCAATGTCCCTTTTCCACCACATTGCCCCCTTTTCCTTTTCTGGGCACCCTAGCACTCATACCGAGCCGAGTATCCCAAAGGTTCTTTATGCAAAGCTGTGTTTCAGTAATCATGGAACAGGACTGCATACAACGTTTTGGGAGGGGTGGGGGCAGGATGGCTCAGAAAGCTTACCTGTGACAGACCCCCCCAAAATGGTTCGGGCCCTTTGCTGTCAATCACCAAAAGAGATCATGACGCTGGTGTTGCATTGACATCACCTCAAAATGGAACCATGTGAGGCGTGAACGAACTTAGCGACAAGGACTCAGGGGCCCACAAAATAACGCATGGGCACGCAAGCAGAAGTGGACAACCCCTTTTACACTTGTGGACATAATGTCCTCTGTTATGAGGAATGCTATCAGGAGGCAAGTCAAGAGGGCATGTCTGACGCCAAAGAGGGGTAGATGGCGGTCAGCTGCAAGAATTTGATAAAGGGACAGTTCCCATCACATACTTTCTGCACAACTCCTCTGTACCTATCAACGATCCCAAGCCATCAACAATCATCGTCAACCCTAATATGATTAATCCTAACCAACAATTTTGCCCTGAAATAATTCATGACGATGAAAGCTGTTTACTGTGGACTTATAACTTGATATTTGGTGACATCAGTTTGCATTATCCCGCAGGCATACATTAACTATGGCCATCAGTTTACCTTACGCCTGGTCGTGCTGGAGCAATTTATCCACAAGCGCCAAAGACATGAAAGAAATTGATTTTTAAGTGCCTAGCCATGTTAGAGCAGCAGTACATTCTACTCGAATCCCAGGAGTTATATGAATCTGAACCTCTTCCAAAAACATCCAACCACCAACAAAGAAAAAAATGAAGCCTGTGGCATGTACAGCGCAATTGGTTGGAGGGGGAGGATTGCTACTGCAAATAGATGGACGGAGAGGCAGTTTGATGGACAGAGGCCTTTGTGAACTTCGATGGATAGAGAGGTACTTGAATGGATGGAGAGGCAGTTAGAAAATGTACTGAAAGGCAGTTGGATGGATAGAGAAGTCACTGTATGGACAGACAGGGAGGCAGTTAAATGGACAGAGATCCCTGTCAGCTAGCTGCTGCAATTAGATGGATGGAGAGGCTTGCTGCTGCTTACGTCAACAGGTTGTTCAGTACTCAGCTGCTGGAGGCAGGAGTGAAACCACAGAAAAAAATGCCAGACAGGCAGGAATTCATCAACATAGTTCATTCGACATAGCAGTAACTGATCCTCAGCGTGGATCCCACACACAGAAGTTCAACCACGGAGTAAATTCCTCACATGCAGAAATTCACCCTCAATGTGTATCCCACACAAGCAGAAATGCATCCTCAGTGTGGACTCCACACAAAATCGAAGCACGCATGGCAAAAGCATGCCAATTTCCGATTGTGAAGCAGGAAAAGCAAGTGAGCATCTTGCAGTCTGTCAGAATTTGTTGTGTAAATTCCATGCCTCAATGCCTCAAATCAACCAGTGACTCTCAACAGCACTCACCTAGCTGCCAGAAGAAAAAAATCCCAGCTCCTGCGCTTGAGGCAGAAATAGAACCAGAATCAGGCTATGAGCTCATGACTCTGAAGTCATAAGGATAGTGAAGCCATACAAGGAAGGCAGGTCAATGGGGTCGCGAGTGCAACAAATGATGCAAAGTCGCGGGGTGGATAAGAATGGATGTACATGCTATTTCTCTTCTATTGAGAGAACCCTGCCTCAAAGGGCACTTCAGTCAGTGCCCCTTCAGGATGGGTAGGATGGGGCCCTCATAGTATGTTGGAGCAAGTTGGAGTTTTGGTGCGTTATAGTGACCACTGCCAGGGTGGCTATTTAATGCAAGGGATTCATTCTTTTTACATGAACGTAGGCAAGCCAGCTCCACTGCAGCTCATGGAATGTAGGTATATGTATCCACGTTTGAGACATTCAATGCTCTGGAACCTACGAGCCCAATTTTTGAATTCCCTCCCAACTCCCAATTTGAAAGGGCATTGACATGGTGGAGTGCATAGGTCCGAGTGAAAATGCAACAACCCTGTACGGGGCAGGCAAACAGGTATAGCCAGTCGTGCCTGCAGGTTGTAGGAGCACAGGCACCGCACCTGCCCAAGACACAGTGAGCTTCTCTCTGCTTGGCATTCCCTCTGTGGCAGGCGGAGCGTTTCGTTGTTGAAGTGGTGTGCCTGACGCCGCTGCTGACGTGATGCCTGCCATTCTTTCCTGTGGCACTTGCTGTGCAGGAAAACGAAGGTGTTTTTGGCCTGCCATCCATCTCCATCTGTGTGGCACTCTGTGTGCCAACCCACCAGCTGTGCATTTTTGCCTGTTGCATTTATGGCTGCTGAGGAGCCCGTGTCTGACAGGGGCCTGCATTGACCGAACTTCTACTATTCTCTGGCAGGGTCAGAACTGAATAGTCAGCTTCTGCAAGCCGAAAGTCAAGAGTCGTAAAGCAAATTCTAACTATTCAAATCAATTCCAAATTTCTAACCGAACGGCAAGTTCACGCAAACGTTCATGCAAAACATCTGCCTTTCCTCAGCTCGTGCCGTGATGCAGTGCAGATAATGAAGTGAAGGGAGGTGAACTAACTAACCTGAAAAGCTTCAAGTGGACCAGTGTACTTCCATCAGTTTGTCCTTTCCAACCAAGCAGGATCATCGCTTTCTTACTTTTTAGATTATAGAAGTAGAAATCCAAACACTTGCAAGGAAGGGCCATCATGTTGAACGCGATGATGCAGAGCAAGCAGCATGTAATTGCCAAGGGAGCCATGTCCGCTGCCCCCACCATGCTCGGCATCAGCAGTAGGAGCAACATTGCCAGCAGCCAGCAGTCCTCGTCAGCGAGCAGCTACACACCAGCCTCCCTCGTCAGCACCCGAAGCACAGGCGTCAGCAGCAGGCCTGCGAGCAGACAACAAAGCATCTCCCGCCGTGGAGTCAAGACCGCTGCTGGGAACGGTGGAGGCCTGCAAATCGACTTGACAGGCGAGCGAAAGGGAACGTTTGTGTGCACGATTGATCAGCGCGTGGGCGGAGGACTACATGTACTTGAGGTTGCAGGCTTACAATAAATGATGCGACTTGGTTGTAATGCCGTTGCCACGAGGCTCATCGCGGTGTGAACTGGTCCATAATGGCGGTGTAACGCATCATCTTCTACCTGGCAGCCCACCTTTTCCTCTCCTCCTCACTTGCACGAGTGCAGGCAAGAAGGTTTTCATTGCTGGTGTTGCTGATGACCAGGTGAGGTGCCTGCATGCGCAGCATTTGATCCTCAGCTCGCGGACAAATGCATACATCCAGTGATGCTGTAGTGTGATGTCAAGACTTTTATCTCTCAGGTTGGGAGCTCAAATTTCTCCACCTTTGTCCATGTAATTGGCAGGGTTTTGGCTGGGGCATTGCTAAGGCGCTGGCTGAGGCAGGCGCAGAGATTTCTCTTGGCGTCTGGGTGAGTGCATGCTGATGGCTCACACGCAACGCATGAGAAGGATGCTGCATGTGTGGAATGCATGTTGTGCCCATCTTCACTGCTCACTGGGCATGCCCTCGTGATTTGCAGGTGCCAGCATTGAACATCTTTGAGAGCAGCTACAGGAAGGGCAAGTTTGACGAGTCTCGCAAGCTGTCCAACGGATCGCTCATGGAGTTCAAGCATGTCTTCCCAATGGATGCTGTGTTTGACACTCTGGAGGATGTGCCTGAGGAAGTGAGTGTGCGAATTTGGTTATTTTGGGTAGAAGGCGGTGTTTGGGGGGCAGGATGTGTGAGCGGTGAGCAGGCGAGTTGATGAGCTTGAAGGCGTATGAACAAATGTGAGTGTGCTTCACATGGACGAGATGAGATGTGTGAAAGAACGTTCTTATTTCCCTGTATGCAATAAGTTGCCAACTGACAAATGGCTGCTCATGGCTGTTCCAGGGAACTTTCCAGTCATGAAAGAGGGTGCTGCACTGAGGTGCCAAGGCCTTTGCTATGGTGCCAGGCTTCCCTTGCTCAAACTGAGTTCTTGTACATGAGCTCTGCACAAGCAGGAGAGTGACCAGTTGTGCATTCATGGAGTTGTTGTTGGGGGTACTGGTTGTCTTTTTGGACAAATGTCTGCAGGGTTCTGGCTTGCAGATTCCGTCCAATCACGTGAGTGGTGTCGTGGGAATATGCATTACAATGCGTGCTCACACACATGCACATATACACACACACGCACACACCATGTGTGAACGCGCACACACAGACACACATACACACACTACGTGCACACAGATTGCCAACAATAAGCGATATGCTGGCAACAAGGGCTGGACCGTGTCTGAGTGCGCGGAGCGTGTGTCTAAGGAGATTGGCAACATCGATATCCTGGTGAGTGTTTACTTGAACATTTCTACATCCATGGGTGCGAGCTCTGAATATCAGAGTTTGCTGCTGCATGAATTTGGTATTGTGATGTTATTGTTGTCATTTCATTTTTACACTTGTTTTTCTTGTTGTGCTGTTGTAATTAGTGCATACATGTCTTACATCAAGGCCGCGTCATGCCATGCAAACTCATGCAATTTCCAGTACTTGTAGGTGGGGATTTGTGTCGCCACTTTCTGACTGGAGCGTCTGCCACCCAAAGCATTTATTTTAGATGCATGCTCTCGCATGGCAAGGCAAACCCTCCCTGTGGATGCTTGGGTTGCCAGAACGTTGCAAACTTCCCCTTTGGATGCTTGGATCGCCAGAACGTTTCCTTGCTTCAGACTTTACCAGTCTTTTGCTATCACAAAATTTCATTCTTTCATACATGTTCTCGCACAGCGAGGTGTCCCTGGATGTTGGGGTGACCATAACAAGGCTCCTTGCTTGAAAGCGTGACTGCCTGCAAAGGGCTGAACCACTTGAAGCAAGGAGCCTTGTCCTTGTCACTTTTTGCTAGGAAGGCTTATAAAAAGGCTACGAAAGCACCAGAGGTGTGCAAGCTCAGAAGGTGATGGCAGCATGGGGGCTCTGCAAAGAATGAGCGGTGCAGTGGGAGTTGCAAGAAGACCAAACAGCTAGGGGGGACCTGCTGGCAGCTTCCAGGCACACAAGGGTCTCTCACACTGGGCTTTGGGATCTGGCTCATGGCATGCCTTGAACAGACCACGGGTTTTGTGTGATGCATGGTGACTGCCAGCCCTTTTGGCATAATACAATCAGTGCATGCCATCATGGTGATTGGCACAGTACATGCCTCGAACAAACCACACGGTTTTGTGTGACGCATCGTGACTGTCAGCCCTTCTGGCATAATGAAAGCAGTGCATGCTATGATGGTGATGGGCAGGGCGTCTTGGACAGCCCTCCTCATGCCTATAAAGACACAAATACACACACACAACATTGCACCTGTCGCTGGCCCGCTTTGCAGGTCCACTCCTTGGCCAACGGCCCTGAGGTGCAGAAGCCCCTGCTGGACACCTCCCGCAAGGTGGGCCAGAACCTCAGCGATCTTCCCTAAGTTTGTGCTTATTGTTGTATGAGGAGAGGGGTGCAGTGCGTCTAGTGGCAGGGACTTCCTCGCAAGTTTGGGCGCCATTTTTGTCTCTTAGCTGCTGTAGGTGCATTTTGGATGGGATATGAGAGTTGCAGAAGCCCCTGGGTGTAAAAAAATGTTTGCACAATTTACTGTTTGTGTCAAGAACACGTGTCCAGCACACACACACATACACATACACACATACATATACACACACATACACATCCATGCAAATGTGCAGTACCATGCTCTGCACCTGGCTGCCTCCCCGCTCCTCCTTATTGCCCTGAGGCAGTGGTCTCCCCCCTAAGAGCAGGTGCTGTGCATGCTGTGCTCCGCAGGGTTACCTGGCTGCCATGTCTGCTTCCGCCTACTCCTTTGTGTCCATGATGCAGCGATTTGCCCCCATCATGAACCCAGGTGTGTCCATCATGGACCAATCATGCATGCATGTCATGGATCCATTTCCAGCCTAGGTGTGCCCTGCTATTAAACTCGTGTGCTGTGTCTTTGTCATGACCTAGCTACATGCTGCTTCCTTTTCCAACTGTGTGACAGAACGTGTACGTTCTTTTTCAGCTCACTAGGCATGCCCAGAATGCTGTGGATACAAAACTAATCAGGCCGGAAAATGAGGTTTTCACGGGTGTGTGTGTTTGCCTTGTTTGTTCTGCCATTTTCTATAAAGTGTTCTTGGCTCCAGAGGTCGGCTGCTCATTCAAACTATCAGTTATGTTGTACAGAAAAGTTGGCATTGTTCCTGTCCCATTTCTCGAACCTCTTAGCCATATTGCTCTTATGAATGTTTTACCGGAATCTCAAACAGTTCCAGTGACCATGAGCAGGTTCAGCACGGTCTGGGACGCAGTGCACATTTTTTAGAAATGAAGCCCCAAAATATGCCGGCTGGTCTTCTGTGGCTTCCCGTTGCCCTCAACCCTCAGGGACGGTGTGGAAAGTTTTCAGAGCCTTCCTCTGGTGTCCACCTGAATCACATGGGGAAAAATAAGCAAGGAAAGGGGGGGGGGGGGGCGGAGAAGAAACTCGCTTGACTTGGCGATGTGGTGGTAATCTGGGCAGTCCAGCACTGCCAGCAAAACAAGGGGATGCAAGGGGTTACAAGAGGGCTCCCTTTTTAAGCTGTGCATACAGCTGGAAGCGCTGCCACAAAACAAGGGGATGCAAGTGGTTTGATAAGAAGGGCCTGAAGCTGCAAGCGCTTCCAGCAAGAGCACCAAGCAGGAATGGGAACCTGAGTTCCTCACTCAAGGGACAATCTCCAGCTTAGCTGCGGAGCTTTACTCTGCGCCCGACTGACACTCTGCTCACACAGGTTGTTCTTGCCAGAATCCCCCCTCCTTACCCGTTGGGTGTACAGCATGCAAGTAGGGCTGCCATGGCAGAGGCAAGCAGGGGCAGCGCTCTGGCACCTGACCGTGCTACTCCCTCTACCAATCAACACATAACACCCGCTTTGATGGCCCGGACACTTATTTCCAACAATAGCTTCCATGCCGCTCCAGCTTGGGTGCCCGGCCACCTTTCCAACATTTCTCTGGCACCCCAGCCGATTCTCCCGATTGCACACCAGCCTTGCTCCACGCCTAGTCTCTCCTTGACCCCATATGTGCTCACTCGCACCTTAGCCCTTTTCTCGACTTTCCATCCCTTTCTTCTAATCTTTCTTTTCCCGTTTTCCTTTGAACCTCTCTCCCTCTCCCCGAGCTTTTTCCCTCTAAAACATCTCTCTCTCACTCTTACCCTCTCTCATTCTCTCACTCACACACACGCATGCTAGCACACAAATGTTTTCAAACTCATGCCCTCTCCCTTTTCTCTCTGCAGGTGGCTCTGTCATTAACCTTACTTACGTTGCCTCCAATCGCGTGATCCCCGGCTATGGAGGTGGCATGAGCTCTGCCAAGGCGGTGAGTACGCGCGCACCATGTTGCCTTCCTTCTTGCGTGCACATGGACGTAGGTGCTACAGGGGTGGCATGAGCTCTGCCCAGGCGATGAGTGCATGCAAATTTTGTTGCATGCATCCTTGCGTGCATGCAAGCACGTGAGCGTGAAGGCATGTGTTTGTGGTGTGTGTGTTTGAATGTCGCCTCCACAATCGCATGCATGCGTGCATTGGGCATTGCATGCGTGCATTGGGCATGCATAGGGCAAGCCCATGTGCGAGGTGTGCAGGGGGGGTTTCTATGTCGACGGACATGAGCTTGCTGGTCGGCTGTCAGACAGCACAGACTTTCCTTGCGGCCAAAAAGTAATGGTACCAAACAGGGGAATGATGCAGCTGAGGTGTCATTGGACCTAGGGGTACACCAAGCAACAGAACAGCTGCGCACACATGCACGCGCACACACACACTTACATGCACACACACAGGCCCTTGAGAGTGACACACGCGTGCTGGCCTACGAGGTCGGCCGCAAGCACAATGTGCGTGTGAATAGCATCAGCGCTGGGCCCCTGGGCAGCAGGGCGGCCAAGGCCATCGGCTTCATTGATGACATGATCAAGTGAGTGATATGGCTTGGCTCGATGACTTATGACTTGGCTTGACTTCAACAACATGGGCGAGTTGGCTTGACTGGGGTGTGTGTGTGTTCTTGACTTTCGGGTGAGCTGGCTTGACTGAAACGACTTGGTCGAGTCGGCATGACTGGGGTGTGTTGGTGTGTTGGTCTGATTTTGGTGACTTGGGTGAGCTGGCTTGACTGAAACAACATGGGCAAGTTGGCTTGACTGGGGTGTGTCTGACTTTGGTGACTTGGCTTGAATGGGTGATTATGTCAGTCAAATGATGATAATACTATCAGTGACTCCAATGATGACATCATCAACCATTAATCGATGACACAAGTGAGTGGCGATGGCATTGCATGGAATGACTGGGATGGCAAGCCTCCACGACCTTTTATGCATCGGCTGTGCATGCGCGCGGAATCGTTTCTTGTCTATGCCTTTGTCCGCCACAGGTACTGCATGTTGCATATTGCATGCGGATTCATGATGCACCGGATGGGGCGGTCCATGGGGTTGGGGAATGTCCCATGCATTGACATTTGCTGTGAGGATGGCATTTTGAGCACTTATTTCTGCTGCCCACTCGCTGTACCTCATCCTAACCTTCTTTCACATCCTCCAAAGGCAAAAGGTTCGCTCTCCAAATCATTTTCCAGGTCCTGTGATGGTATGGGGGGTGCCGAGATGTGGTCAAGTAACTCTGAGTGAGAGTCCTCCTAGCAGTAGGGGGGAGGCAGGGGGTGCTGTTCATGGTGAAGGCAAAGGATGCTAGTTGATTTTAATTGAAGGGTGAGAGCAATTGAGTGAGGCGGGCAATGCTCAGAAGGGCTGCAGCAGTGATTTGCCTCTGTACATGTCGAAACATTCTGTGCCAAGCCCATCGAGTCCCTCTTGTGGTTTGGATATTTTCATCCTCGATGAAGCCGTTTGCACAGGCCTGAAGCCATCCCAGTAGAAGTGGAGCCATTCCACGGCATGAAGCCATTCTAGAAGAAGCACAGTTTTTTTTTGGAACGTTTCAGGGTATGAAGCCGTTCCAGGCTTTGGCAGTGAGATTCGTGCTGAGGCAGTGAGATTCGTGCCGAGGCAGTGAGATTCGTGCCTGGGCAGTGAGATTTGTGCCGAGGCAGTGAGATTCGTGCTGAGGCAGTGAGATTCGTGCCGAAGCAGTGAGATTTGTGCCTGGGCAGTGGGGTTAGTGCTGAGGCAGTGAGATTCGTGCCTGGGCTGCTCTGCCAGGCTTGGGATGTCAGACGGCCGAAGCGCTGGTACTGCTCAAAGCTTCTCACATGGACTGTCTGTTTGAGACTGGTCAAAGGACGAGCGTAGCTTGCAGTGTGCCTGGCTTCCTCGCTACTGCTCCTCCTTCAACTGCTAAATTGCAGGGGGTGAATCAAATTGAGGATCGTGTCTGGATACAATTAAATGTAGGGGGTGAATTGAGGATCGTGTCTGGATACAATTAAGAGTGCCTGAAGCACATGCGCTCAGATTTGTGCACGTGCATGCACTTAAGCACGCGTACGCGCGCGCACACACACACACACACACACACACACACACACACACACACACACACACACACACACACACACACACACACACACACACTGACACACACTGCAGGTACTCTTTCGAGAACGCACCCATCCAGAAGGAGCTCAGTGCCCGTGAGGTGGGCAACGCCGCAGCCTTCTTGGCCTCCCCCTTGGCCAGCGCCATCACTGGGCAGGTGTGTGTGTGTGTGCTATTCACAAGATTCTGTTTCGGTTCTGTTTTGCATGGCGTGCAGCTCCGCATTGCTGCCATCACCGGACAGGTGTGCGCGCCAGTTTAACGGATCTGTGTTGGCTGCACACATGCCACAGCTGTCGCTTGGCATGCAGCTTAACGCGGTGCTGCTTCTGTGGCCCCTCCTTTGGCCGGTGCCATCACTGGGCAGGTGTGATGGCTTTTTGTAGAACGTCACACGCATGCATGTTGTTGCGAGGCTCACACTGTAAGTTACAGTGCAGGTGGTGCTCGCAGCCTGTACAGCCAAGTGCACGCGCAATCGAATCTGTACAGGCAAAGTGCACGCGCAATCGACTCTGTACAGCCAAGTGCACGCGCAATCGACTCTCTTTTTCCTGGTAGGTAGCAGGCCATCGCAGGCAATGTTCTTCACTCTCCCGCTGCTCGCAGGTGGTGAGGTTATATGGGAAAAGGGCCGAAATGAAGGAGTCTGGCTTGGCCCACAAACTCCCCTGCACTTCTGTTTTCAGGAGGTCCACCCTCAGTGGCGCAAGAAACTTATGCCTGACGCACATGCAGTCTTTTGTGTAGGCACTGTAGGCTTACCTCATGCACAACAGGGCAGCCAGGGCGACAGGCACCAGCCAATCAGGAAATCCCTCCTAGGAGGTCCCTGTTGCTCGCAGGTGGTCAGCGTGGACAATGGCCTGTCTTGCATGGGCCTTGCTGCGGACAGCCAGTGCCTATAGACCGCTCGAGCCCTTCCCTTTGACAAACACCGCTGTGTTTGAAATGCCCGCCACCTCCCTGCTGCTCACAGGTGGTCAGCGTGGACAATGGCCTGTCTTGCATGGGCCTTGCTGCGGACAGCCAGTGCCTATAGACCGCACGAGCTCTTCCCTTTGACAAACACCGCTGTGTTTGAAATGCCCGCCACCTCCCTGCTGCTCACAGGTGGTCAGCGTGGACAATGGCCTGTCTTGCATGGGCCTTGCTGCGGACAGCCAGTGCCTATAGGCCGCACGAGCTCTTCCCTTTGACAAACACCGCTGTGTTTGAAATGCCCGCCACCTCCCTGCTGCTCACAGGTGGTCAGCGTGGACAATGGCCTGTCTTGCATGGGCCTTGCAATGGACAGCAAGTGCCTGGACCGCGCAAGCTCATAAGCAAGACTTGAGCTGCTGAGAACGCTCTGCCTGGCCTCTGTCACAATGTACTGAGGATAGTTGCGCTAGGCTGCCTATAACTTGGCAAAGGGGGCTCAGGCCTGAGGCCATGCTAACCGACCCTCGACAAGGAGTTTGCGCAACTTTGCTTGGTCTGAGCTTGGTCTGAGCTCATGCTGGCCGACCCTCAACAAGGAGTTGGTGCAACTTGGGTTGCTGCGTCTTGCTGCCGTGAGTCATGCGGGCCTCCTCTCCAGCACATGCAGCTGCCATACTGGCCTGCAGGGACAAACTTTGAAGTGCAAGAGAGGGCAAGTGAGATTCTGAAGCGGCAGCGCGGCCTTTCCGTACGTGCATGTGCAGAGGGGGAAATACCATTAAGACTTGCAGTAAGACTTGGGACTCAACATGAGGCATGAGCATGGGGTACATACTCGAGAGGGCATTGCACGTATGCTTGTTGGACACAACATGGAATGGGACCGTTACCTTGGTTGGAGCATTGTGCATGCCTCTTGTACTTTGGCAATAGGGCATTAGCGGACGCAAGCTGCTCGATTCTACTTGTTGAACTGCTGTCTGTGCGTGAACCAACTCCATCCTGGAATGCTTTATTCCTAGCCTATTCATTCAGGTTACAGTTGACAGAAAACAAAGAAGGCCTCCAGCAGGAGCCAAAAAAAAAAGTAGTGAAAGGGTAGTCCAAAAACTGGGCAGGACCCCCCTGACCCACCCACCCACCCCTAAACCCCCCATGCAGTAACCCCACCCGGACAAGAAGGGTACCAATCTCCTCCTTTTTCACTTCCCCATCCATCTGCATACTCACCATACAGGAAAAGTGAGTTGCAGCAGAGTTATGGGACAAAAACTGAGCAGCGGACGCCCATGCATACCTGCCCTTCCAGGCACCCACAACTGGCTTGCAAGTCCACTAACTGCCCTCCTGACTTCACCATGCATAATCACATCATACATTGTCACTATCCTGGAAGTTTGAACTGGTTTGCCGCATGTTCGCCTCTACACCCCCTGCCGCCCACACCCTTGCGCGCATGGCACTGACTCTCAGCCATGCATACAGCCCCCCCTTTTACTCAATTTGCACCAAAAAGGTGCCAATGGACAGTTCTTGAGCTCAGGAATCCAATGGTGTCTTTAGAATTCTGTAGAAGTGGCCCAGAAAAATTCTGGAGGGGGGGTCCCAAATTTTCGAGAAGCCCATTTTCACCGCCAGACAACCCCCCCCCCCCCCTCCTCAGATCGGACCCATACATATACCAATCGATAGCCCTTAATCCCAGGATTCCGAATATGTTGTTATCTACCGGACATGTACTGCCCTTTCAAAAGTTATGCTTCTTGGAGGCTCCTGCCTCCAGTCAAAATAACTGACTGCTAGCCCGCGCCAAAAAAAAGAAGTTCATAAAGAAAAGGACACAGTTACTTTAATTCATGAAAGCGAACTTATCAAAGGATTGTACATGGTGAGTGGAGGACAGGTATGTACTACATGGTGGTTAGTAACCATCAGGGAAGAGGCACTGGAGAGTGGAAGAGGACGAGAGAACAAAAAAGCAAGAAAGAAAGGTAAAATTACGATGCTATATCCCCCTACAAGGGCAGCTGAGCGGAAAACCGAGGCCAGTAATCAGACCTGGCCAAAAAAAGTTCAACTCACAAAACTTGGACTGGAAAGGGAAGATCATCATTTTAGGTTATGATAACCTATCATGTCTAATGCGGTCTGTTGTTTGATGGAATAGCACGTGGTAGAATATGCACAAAGGCTTCAAAGTCATTGGGATCAGATAAATACTCCAAACATTTGATGAGCAATGTACTACGGCGAATGTTCCCTAACTAGCAAGCTAGCGAGGGCCTCACCAAGGAGGCCCAGCCTAAAGTAAGGAAAGGGAAGGGAAGGTTTACATAACTGTACCTGCCTGCGGGGGCAGCCTGAGCTTTGCAGAAACAAAACGTGCATGTAACCAAACCAGTCCAACCTAAAAGCAAAATACAAGAACCTCAGTCACAGGATTTCAGGCATGCAGACACGAACTTGGCTAATCCTAGGACATCAGCCTGGTCCGTGAAGTCTCTTTAGCGTGATGCACTGCTTGGGGGTGCAGAGCGAAACAGATGCTGGAACAACCTAAACTAAGCCAGGAACCAAAGGGAGACAACTCGTGAGGATAGGATAGGATAGGACAGGGTTACATGGCTGCACCTGCTGTCATGACGAGAGTCTGCTGTGCCGAGAGTGTGCTGCAAGTTAGTTGAGTCAGTTGGACAGTGGTATTTATCCTTGTGGCAACACAGCTGAGGCTGTGTTGAGAAAACTATACTTCACGTAGGAACTCGTAGTAACACCATCCCATTCTTTTTCATCTTTGCGCGCTCAGTCAAGCCCCGCTAATGAAGAAGCCTATGTGTGAGTGAGCTCTCCTAGGATGAAGTCAGCGGTGCCACAACAGTAAAGTGCATCAGCCCAAACCCGTTTGTTGCATGGTCTGGTCATGGGACATTTAGACGCTGTTCTGGCTGCGTCACTTGCCCAGCCTGACACTGGAAGGAAAAAAAAGAAAGGTAGTGCTTGACTTTTGCTAGGTTTGCGTGCCGGAAGTTATTAGCTGCCTAGCAATGCTGGAAATTTGTAGATGCTGCAGACTTAGAGTGCCATTCTGTGAAAAGTGTTGGCCATGAAATTCTGTCTTTCATCTTGCAGTAGGGGAATGGAGCAAAGCTTGAATTTGTACGTGATGGTAGCGTCTTGCTGTCCAAAAAATTCTGTGTTTTTTATGCCTTTATGCCTCTCCTTTGTGGTTTTGTCTTCACATCCCATTTCTTTGGCATCACTTTGCATTCAGAGACTTCATGCGCGTGACAGGGGGGTTCTGGTCATGGGATGTCAAGACACTGTTATAGCTGCGTCACTTTCTCAGCTTGACATGTTCCAGACTGCAATAATTTGTGGGTCCCAGGTGTGCTGAGAAAGGGGTATCTCCTGGTTGATGGAGGATTGTGGATCGTTGTAGCAAAGGTTGGTACGAGCGATGGTTCCAAGTTCACAACAGAGATGTGGATAGGCAGTGATGAGTCTGGAATAGGGGTTTATTATCATGTGTTGTCCCCATACAGGGAGGAACATGAAAGTAGCAGTGGCCTCTGTGTTGAGAATGGCTGAGTAGATAGCATGGCGTAAGGCCTGAGTCGTAGCTTCCTCGGTGTAAATGGGATGGCAGACAGAAAAACCGGAATATCTGGATGAGAGGGAGTTATGATGAGCACCAAAGAGTGTCTTGGGGGTCAGTGCTCCAGTAATGTTGGTACTGTGAGTTGTGGTCCAGCGGGGAGGCCATTTTCTCTTGAGTTACCAGGGCCCATTCTTTAAGGGCAGTGTGGATGGGGGTTGGCAGGGCCCGCGAAAAGGAGTCTTGATTTTTTTGCTAGTGTACTTGTTTTCTAGCATAGTCTTGCGAGCAAGGAGCCCCTGCAGCTCAGATGCAAAGCTAGTAGGAGCAGGTGTTATGGCTTCATGCAAGCCTGCAAGCTTGGCCCTATAGAATGCCTTGTAAAGGATTTGAAATCGGCTAGGGGTTATCATCCCAACACATTTCCCCCGTGGTGGCGCCATGAAAGGATTCAACGTCCAGGGTTGCCAATAACCATGCAACAAAGGACAGGTACACTCGAGCTGTTGGCTGGAGTTGCGAGTGCACTGGCTTAACTCTTTTTCATGTTGCTGCTAAGCTGCTCTTGGTCTTGCTGAACAGTGCTGGCTTGGCTGCGGCACGCAGAGAATGTCTGGGGCAGACACAGCGTTTGGATTAGCTTCACCAGGTTAGGGGGGATGTCCACATCATGGACAAGGCACCCCTGGCACAAGGCCAGGGATAACAGAAGCAGCGCCAACCTCAATGGAAGGTGGAACAGAAGGTTGAATAAGAGAGAGCATCCAACAAAAGAGCCCCACTTAAATACAGGTCACACCTCACACACAAGGTTTTGCAACGATTCAGCAATAACCACAATTTGACGTGACAATTTGCATTGTGTGTTGTAAATGCATGCCATGTATGCTTTGTAATTTCAGGGACTCCTCAGGGACTCCTCAGGGACTCACTCAGGGACTCCTCGGAGGAGTAGGGGAGGTGGAGCACGAGGGTGGGGGCTGTGTGATTCAGTTTCTAGTGATGTTTGATTAGGGTTTTGTTTTGCTTTGTACTTGACAAGGCCAATGTCCGACATTAGTCATGCAGCCAAAACTCACTGCAACCAGTGGGTTTAATGTTTACTTGAGGGTTGGTGGGGTGTATGTCTAAGGTAATTTTATTGCGTAGTTCTGTGTCTAGTTTTTGCCTCCAAGTATTAATAACGTGAGGTTTTTCAAAGCCTTGTCTTTCAAGGATAGAAAGGGCAGAGTCTGCTGTGGGTTGGGAATGGCCTGGTTCGCTCTGCTTGGCATCAAATTCAAGCAAACGCTGTTGGAATTTAGGCAAGGTCTCTTTAGTTTCCTCAGGCTCCCAGGAGGGCATCCAAGCGACCTTTGTGATCTCTTCTCTAGACTGACATTCTCTGTCAATTTTCTGTGCATTGTTAAGGCCTGCGCAGGCGGGACAAGCCCATGTGTTAGCTGCATCTATCTCTTGTCTTCGCCCATCAGTATAGCAACCAAGTTCTTTCATGCATTTCCAGTGGTAAGTTCGTTGGCAGACATCACATATATACATATCGAGGTATGGAGGTTCAGAATTAATAGGTTAATAACCACCATGGCAATCTCATATTTGGCAGCATGCACATTTAATATCAGTGCGAGCAGCAGTTTAGGTAGTTGCAGGCTGGAAGACAGTTTTCTTGAAGAAATGCGGGGCCCACTTCTCAATTATCATTGGGGCAAAATAGGTGTGGTATTGCACTTGGTGGTGGATGAGGCTTCTCCTTCCATCTTTTTAATTAACCGTGCAGTTTCTCCAACCATCTGTATGGGTTATGTCCAAATCATGGTAATATAAAGCATTGATGGCATGGCTAGCTGTCTTTGCTTTTGTAAGCTTCTGGACAGAGGTTCTCCTATGCTCCCAGACCTCAGAGGCTTGGCATAGCGAGCTGAGGGGGTTGATGACAGGGGGGATGAGCTCTTTCTCTATGTGAAGTGATTTTTCTTCTTGTTCTTGTGGTTATTCATTTGTGTATCTAGGCTGTGTGGAGTGTTTGGACAGGTAGGAGGGTTGCGGATTTTGCCTGTACGGCCAGTATCTTTTGGGCATGGGGAGTTGGGCTGTGTGGGGATGTAAGTGACAGTGCTTTGACTGGCATTAGATTCTGGATTATTCTGGCTAAGAGGTCGAGACATGGGTGTGGAGGTGTGTTTCATTGTTGAGTGTGTGTGCTTGCTGGTTGGCCCTTCCGTAGGTGAATCTTGTTGAGTGGGCCTCATAAAATTAGAGTTGGCAGCATTTTGTGTTGAGGCATGAATTATTTGTGTAGGAGTGATGCTCAACCTATAATTGGAGCGAGTTTTTTTATTGGTTGGTTCTTCTGTGGGTTGTCTTTCTTTGGCAGTCATTACTTCCTGAGTAAAAGGACAAATTTCTTGTGTAAGAATGTTAGCTGTAGGGGCGGACAAGGTGGCTTGGTCACGTCTGAGACGGCGTCCAGTATGTTTGTGTCTGTTTTGGGATGTGGAGCGAGGTTGTGGTGATGGCACTGCTTGTGTGGAAGAAGTGCTGTTTGGTTGGGAGCCTGCAAGAGGGTTGGTATGGATGGGGTATCTGGTTCCACATTGAGGCCACTCTCATGTGTAATTTTAATAAGGCGGTAATGTGCAAGAGTGTTTGCTTTGGTGTTTTTGTAGGCAATGAGTTTTTGGATGGAGGATGTACTCAACTCTTCTTCCCGGGGGAGGTTAACCAGTGCTGCCAGTCTGTTGAGTGCTATTTTACAATTAACGTTGACCTTTGAGTATTTGGCTTGCAGCTGAGCTACTGTGATGATGTGAGTCTTACACGGGGATGTGAGTTCATGGATTCCATTGATTCCAAGGCCCGTTAGGGGTTGCATTATGCAGGTTATGAGGGAGGAAAGATTGTGGGGAGGTGGTTTATGCAGGGAGAGGGCTTCATGGATGAAGTTCAAGTCCTCATTGAATACAACTTCCTCGTGTTTCATGAGGTGGAGCTTACTAAAGTGGATGCTGATCAACTGGCAGGCGCGGATGCAAAAGTTGAGCTGGCGTCTTATGTGCAGATTGGTTCCTTCTCCTTTGGCAAGGTAAGCTGTAGATAAGCTTTTAAGATCCGTTATTTGCTTCGTGAGGAGGTTGAGGCTTATGGTGCGGTGTCTAGTTGAGGGGTCCTCTAGGCTAGATGTGAATGCAAAAGCCAGGCATCTGTAGTATCCTACACAAATTGAGGTGCGCCCTAGTCCAAAGTTATCAGAATCTTTGCGAATTATAGCTGCTGCTGTGCTTTTCCAGAGTTTGCATTTATGTTTAATGATCCTGTCTATCATGGTGTCCCAAATGATGAGGTCTGCTGGTGTGCAAGGAGTAACTGCAAAAGCATAGGCAAGGCTAGGGATAATGGCTGTACGGACAATGTCAAGCGTTTGACGCGGGGAAGCATAGGAGGAGTCAAGGTCATCAGCTTATCTCTGAAGTTAAAGGTCATGTGTTGAATTTGATGCTTTCAATTTAAGTCCATGGTGATTTGCACTCCAAGATAAAGGAAGGGTTGAAGAAACTGGGCCTTCTGTCTTTGGGTTTCTATTTTTCCTTTGAGTTGTTGACAGAGAGCTTGAAATGGTGTCACCCCATTTTGATCTTTTGCAGAATGACTGTGTAAGATGCCCGTTGCTTTTGTTTTGCTGCCGGATATAACAAGTGCAGCCCAGTCAGAGGAAAGAGTGAGTTTCTTGGCTTGTACTTTGAGGTCCTTGATTGTGCTAGTGGGGCAGAGAAGGTCGTCAGCAAAGGCAGCGCTGCTTAGTACGTTAGCAAGGCGAGTATCAGTGGTGTTTTTACCTGGGATGCAGCCGTGTATAACCGCATCCTCCTACATGTAGCCACCTTAAGAGGGGTTCCATGTAGAGGAGAAATAGAAAGGGCTAAAGTGCATCTCCTTGAATTGTACCTCTTTCAACAGGAATTTTTTCAGTGCTACGTCCTGAGGGCAATCTAACTTGGGTGGTGGCGCTTTCATAGAGATTTTTGACAGTGTCGATAGCATCAGTGGGGAAGCCCAAGTCATACATTATCCAGAGCATCCTGTCATGGTCAGTAATGTTGAATGCGGAGGTGAAACCTACAATGAGGGCGTAATCTTTTTCCCAAAGTTTTAGCGTCTTCAAGTCCCATGATGACATTATGGAGCTGGCGGATGGTGTCTTTTTGATTATGGAAGCCAGCTTGAATAGAGCTCAAAAGAGAGTGTGCTTCTGCATATTGATAGGGTGTATTAGTGACCATTCGGGTCCACAGTTTGTAGAGCGTGTTGGCCAGCCCAATGGGCCTGAAGTGGCCCACATAATAATGAAAAAGTGTGTTAATGCTTTCTTGGATTTCAGGGGAGAGCATCTTGAGGATCCCAAGTACAACACCATCTTGAGTTGGTGATGTGTTATTACTAAGAGTTTTCCAGTTCCAGCTCCTGTTTAGTTCTTCATCCCCAAGTAGCTTCCCCCCCCAGGATTCCCCAAGTAAAGGTACCTGTTCTCCAGATCCGACTCCTTTACAGACACCTTTGTTGCTTCTGTTAGGCCCACGTAGGCAGGTACAGCTATGTGACCCTTCCTTTATTGCGTACTTGATAATACTCTCGGCTCTACCTCTTGCAAGCAATTGTCGAGTTAAATCGTGGTTATTGCTGCATCAATGCACAACCTAGTGTGTGAGGTGTGACCTGCAATTAAGTGTGGTTCTTTCATTGGATGCTCTCTCTTATTTTACCTTCTGTTCCACCTTCCATTGAGGTTTGGTGTTGTTTCTGTTATCCCTGGGTTTAGGTCTTGTGCCAGGGGTGCCTTGTCCCTGATGTAACGCTAACCTGGTGCAAGCTGGTCCGGACACTGTGTCTGCCCCAGACAATCTCTGCATGTGCTGTAGCCAAGCTAGCACCGTTCAGAAGACCAAGACCAAGAACAGCTAAGCAGCAACGTGAAGAAGAGCAAAGTCAGCACACTCGCAACTCCCGCCAACAGCTCGAGTGAACCTGTCCTTTGTTGCATGGTTATTGGCAACCCTGGACGTTAAGCGCTCATGGCGCCACCACGGGGAAACGTACTCAAGGACTGTCTGTGCCAAGCACAAGCGTATTCTCCAGCGGGGGTGCAAAGCTGCCAGCGCTTGGGTTTACATCAGCGGATGGGCGCGTGCCAACGCATGCCCTTAGAGGCCATTGGAATTTGGCCCTGGACGTGTCTGAGCATGGACACAGACTCTGGAACATGGACTGAAGGTTAGAAAAGGCTGGGGGGACGCTTGCACTGCCCTGCATGCCTGATGGGTGACAGCAGCACTGGATGCAGGGGGGAAGCTACTTCCATGCATGCATGAGCATCACACAGCCAAGAGCAACAGTGTGTGGAGAACGTGCAGCCTCTAAAGGCGTAGCTTGTGAGCTGTCGTCAAATATGTTGCCTGAGATGCAGATGGATTGTGCGCATGACTGAAGCCTTGTTATTGCAGGCCTTGCCTCAAAAGCACAACACAAGCCTGTTCTCACTCTGTCAAACGCATGCAGTCACAATTACTGCAAGTATTGAACAGAGAGAGAACAGAGCCAAGGAGCGCAGGAAGTGTTGCCTCATCATGCTGCTCCTGGGAAGAGCATGTCTTAGGGAGCGGCCGTGATTGTGGGCGTCCGTGAGGCTTCAGAACTGTCGTTGCAAGCTTGAGTTGTCATTTGAAGGCTGTGTATTGAACCATTGATTTTGGTTTAGGGCTCAGAATGTGTCTGTTTGTGAACATGCCGCGCTCCTGGCAAAAACATTGCCAAATTTTCGTGCATCAAGACAAACAAATTCGCACAACCAGCATTTTCTATGATGCAGGAGAAACATCAAGCAACATTTCTGCCTTTATTGTCAATATTCCAGAGGGGGGGGGGGGATGTACGACCTGCTTCAAGAACAGTAATTGTGCAGTAACGTTGATTCAGCATGAACACAATGAACAGGGGTGAGCTGAAAGAAATCTGTAAGTTCAAAGCAAAAAAACTTGCACTCATCACGTTTGCGAAAAGAAAAGAAATGCAGGCAGTGAAAACACTCCCCACATTAATTAAGGAAAAGAGGATACCCAGGGCCGAGGCACCGTGTATCCCCTTCACCAAGAGAAACAAAAGTAAGAAGTCAATGGGGATCAGGAGGGTTACTAGCAGTAGCCCGTGCCTGATCTTGGTGACGAGGGTTGAGAGGAGTCCTCTCAAGAGCGCGTCTGGTGCTAGAAAATTTATAAGCATTTTGGACGGAATGGGCATGAAGCTTCAGAGCAAGCCTGGTGGCTGCATGAGTGTCAAGACCAAGCTCTTTAAGAGGCTCTCGAGTGTGGGTGGTGTAGATGACCCCTCCCACACCTAACAGAATGGTATGGAGGGTGACTTGAACTGAGACCCTTGAAAGATCGCGGCAGAGGTCGCGGTGCTGTTGCTTGGAGGCCTCCAGCTGATTCTTGGGCCTGGTGTCTTCACAATATTTGACCTCCACGAGATGGACGTGCCTCTGTTCTGGAAGGAGCTGACCAAAATGACGGACCTTGGAAGGAGGTGGAGTGGCCGTGGCTGGCGCTGAGTGCTCCCTGTTTTCCCCGCGCCCCCCTCTACTTCTCAATGGATACCGGAAATTGGTCCTTGGAAGTCTTTTCATTGGAACAACTAAAATGGCATCAGGGCGACTAGAAGTGAGCCTTTGTTTGTCAGGGAAACGACGAGAGAAAATGAATTTGGGAAGGGTTTTGTTTGTTGAGTGTTCAGGGATCTGTAGGTTCTGTAAAGCAAGACGATCTGCGCTGCCAATGTCCATGGAGGCAAGGCCTGCCCCAAGAGGGCCTTTGCTGACACCTTTAAGGAGGATTCTGCTGGCAATATTGTGGCGCTCAGTTACCATATTTGATATGGTGGAGGATTTACATCCTGAAAGAATGTGAAGGGCGCTGTCTGGCTCTCCGCAGAGGGGGCATTGTAGGCTGGTGGACATTTCAAAGCGCAATGCATACTTTTGATTGAAGAGGGTACCTGTGCGGTAGTTGAAGACGTTTCGTTTCGTTTTAAAAGGAAGTTTTGGCATGGTCCAGAAGGCATTGCTGACCTTTTTATGGACTGTAGGAAGTAAACTTTGGTTATAAGAGTAGTATTCTGTCTCTGTGCTGTGAAGAACTACTTATGAAAGAGAAAGAAACAGAGAGATTGTGGAGTTTAAGCTCCATTTTCCAGCATTCCTGAAGTACTATCCTCATGCTCCTTCCCTTCCTTCCACCTCTCACTATTCTCTACCTCTCTATTACCCACACTTTCAATTCCTGTGTGAAATTGCACCAGAGAGCCCTTTCCCTCTCTTACATGTTTAAAATCCACACCTCCCCTCCCCACCTTTCTACTCAAGTCCTAAGACTCCTGCCTGCAGGACCACCCATTACGGTGCTGCCTTTGTCTCTATATTCTATCCCAATAAACATCGTGCTCCTGCACTGCCTTTCACTTACTGCTTGGCTGCTCACATATTCATCCTCCTTTGAACCAAGTCCTTCAGGTCTTATTGCACTTCTCTATGATAACTTCCCTCTCCCTTGCCTCCCTCCCTTTCTCTCTTGTCTCCCTCCCTCCCTCCCTCCCTCCCTCTCTCTCTCTCTCTCTCTCTCTCTCTCTCTCTCTCTCTCTCTCTCTCTCTCTCTCTCTCTCTCTCTCTCTCTCTCTCTCTCTCTCTCTGTGCTCTCTATTGCCTTCCTCCATTTGCCATGTGCTATCTGCTGCACCAGTAAATTGCATGTAGATTACTCCGTCCTTTGTTTCTGTAACCCGTAACCTGAGATGCTTTTGCTGCATCAAGGGAATTCTCATTTTGTTCCCCAGTTACTTCATCAGCAAATTTCCAGCACTCCTGATGGAGTTTGTGTGCATACACTTTGCATGCTTGTTTCATGAAGAGTGGCGCCGTGTGTTTTTTCAGCAATTGACTCTCCTGAATTCAGCGCAAGTTCTTGTTTCCTTCACCAATTGACAATTTGTCCACGAGTTTGATTTGATTTGGTTACAGGCACGTTTTGCTTCAGCTAAGCTGCCCCCGCAGGCAGGTACAGCTTTGTAACCCTATCCTATGTTACCCTATCCTTCATCAGCAAAATACAAAGCTCGAATTGAAGCATACCATGGACACACCTGACATGGCTCTTACTCCATTTTCAGAGTATTGATGTTCTCTACTTCTCTGAACATCATTTGGAAACATGGAAGTATATTTTCTGGGATATGACATTTTCTGCATCCTGAAAGAAAACTACGTAGGCAGAGGAAACTCTCCCTACGTCAATTAAGGAAAAGGAGACACATTGGCTCAGAAGAGCCGTGAGCCTCCTCCACCACAAAGCTACAAAAAAGAAAACCTATTGGGGATCTGGAGGGTTACTGGAAGCACCCGGCTCCAGAACCTGGCTGTGAGAAGCATCACTATTTTCCATAGCGCGTCTAGTGGTAACAAGCTTATGGGCATACTGAACCGAATGTGCATGGAGTTTTTGAGCAAGTTGATGGGCCCGTTGATGGTTTAGTCTAAGTTGTTTAAACTGGTTCAAGGTATGATCAGTATAGCAGGTCCCACCAACACCCAGAAAGATAGTGTGGAGAGTCACAGTTTTAGCACTAATGAGTTTGCTGAGGTCTGTATGCTGCCGCTGTGCTGCCTCTAACTGTTGTCCAGGCCTCGTGCCTTTACAGTACTTGATTTGAATCAAGTGCACATGTCGCTGGTTTACATGAAGTTGGTGGGGCTGTCTCACGCGGTTGGCTCGTGTGGTCCTCTGTGTTGGGTTGTGTCTGCTGCGTAACGCATGGTGTGAGCGAGTGAAAGGAGGAGAAGAAGGAGTGGGTTTGGCTTTATAGGGAGTAATCAGTATAGCATCAGGACAGAGTGCGACAATCTTCACGCAAGCTTGTTCCATGAAGAGTGACTGTGTGATTCTCTTCAGTATTGGGCACTTTTGAACTCAAGGACTTGTTTCCTTCTCCAGTTGACACAATTGTTCACAAGTTTGATTTTGTTGCAGGCACCTTTTTTATGATGTACACATTTGTCCTTTGCACCGCAAGTATCATGTGCCACGCCAAAAAGCAGTGCTTTTTGAACCTTACTTCCAAGATTTCTCTGAGACGCAACCTTTTCTGCTGCATCAAGTGAGTCCTCAAGTTGTTTCTCAATTCCCTCCCCTGTGCCATGACTGGACATGAACATTTCTTACACACAAAAAAAACAACAAACTTAATCTTTTCCTTCATAGTTTTGCATTTATGAACAAGCTAGCAGTCGACCGTCTTGACTGAGGCCTTTTTCCCTTGTGACCCTTTTTCGTGTCTGAGCTTATGGATTTATTTCTGGCTGACAGAGACCAGCCACAAGCCGATCAGCCAAACTACCTGGCTGAAGGTCCCCCCATGTAAATCTAAATCTATCACCCCCCATTTTAACTGCGGGCACCGTGCCCCGGGCTGGTGACCTTTTTGCTTCAGCTAAGCTGCCCTTGTATGTAGGTACTGCTAAGTAACCCTACCCTATCCTAAAAATAGCTTCTGTGTGTTCTTTTCGAAGGACTTGTGCACAGTTATTTTCTGGCTCCCCCTCTTCTCATAGAATTTTCCTGGACGATTCAGGCACTTTCTACTATTCTCAAGCTAGCTCTGAGGATGCTTTTTTTGTCCTCGTGCAGTTAACAAGAAGGTAGTGACGTACCATAAGTGGTGTGGGAATTCTGAGAGTGGTCCCAGAGGTGCTCCTTTTTGTATCCCCTCGTATCTGTTCAAGGATTTGGACAAGCGTGTTTTGAGAAACATTAGCAGATTTAGATTGCGTGCTCATCACTTGAGAGTGGAGTCTGGTAAATGGCTTGGGGGTTCAAGTATCTGTGATAAGTGTGAGTGTGGGGAAGTCCAGGATGAAAAACATGTGCTTTTCTTTTGCAAATGTACTGAGGTGCGTGAGCTACGCACGAGATACAAGGACCTTTTTGAGGAGATGTTTAAGACTTTGCGTGTGTTTGCTCCGCCTTCAAACGCTGACTTTATTCCATTCTTGGCTTGCCATCATACTATCACTGATTCTGAAATCAATGCTTTCCTAAACCAAGACTCATACAGACTTCTTAGATTTGTGTCAGACTTGGTCTCAATTTTTGATACTGGTTGAGCTTGTTTCACCAGCTGCCATCAGCCAGAGTCTCGGGCTGTAGGCCACCATTGTAAACCCTTGTAAACCCTTGAGGATGCTTTTTCACATGGATATTATGTTGGCTGGCGAGGACCAGTCACAGGCCGATCAGCCGAACAGTCTGGCTGAAGGTCTCTCCTTTAAATCTGTGAATCTGAGGATGCTATTCATTTCTTGCAGAAGCAAACTATTGAGACCATTCTATTTCCGATCTCATGCATATTTTTTGTGCAGTTGGAACAGTTGAGCAGACTGAGCAGCCAAACTACCTGGCTGAAAGTCAAACCCCATTGTAACTTGCAACTTTTCCTAAAAATAGCAAGCTCTCCTCCTGTCTAAACTTGTGGATTTCTTTCAGGCTGGCTGAGACCAGCCACAAGCAGAACAGACAAACGACCTGGCTGAAATTCCCCTTGTAACCATTTTTCGCCGCTACCTTGCAGTCGTGTGTTTTGATTGATGGCTTCTCTTGCAAACCCCATAACCTGTGAGTTAGCGCGATAACTTGAGGTCCTGTCACCTCTCTGCCAGGAGCTGTCGACCTACAACAAGGTCAATTCAAATCAACACGAAATTACATAAAACAGGACTACCACAGCAGTAAATTTCTCAGTACTTGCCCATCGCTAAAGTACAAACTATGATACACGATGAAATCCAGTGCAGCAACAATTATGAAAGAAGAAGGAATGGCAGCACACCAGCATTGTTGTTACTCTACAACACACTACAAGGATCATGTGCCTCCAGGAAAATGGCCTCTCATTCACTAGTGAGGTGCGCCTCTTCTCAAAACAAGGACTCGATGAGGTATGTTAGATGAATATGAGCGTCATGACATGCCTGCATGTCAGCCTCAGGTAGGGATGCTGCAAACTGCAGACACACACACACACGCACACCACTAAAAAAGCATTATTGTACAACAGCAGCTTCTAGTTGATGGCCATGGCCAGGGCAAAAATGGGGGGCAGACACTCAGACTATTTACAAGCATTGTTTGTTTCCCTACGCCGCACATGATGCATGGATGTGGATGCGCGCCTGCGCTTGAACCCCAACCCTTCAGCAGGGCCTCTTGTGTCCCAGGCACCTTTTTGGCTCCAGCTGAGCAGCCCTCATGGGCAGGCACAGCTATGTAAGCCTTTCCGTCCTTCCCCCAACAGGACCTCTGCATCCAGGGTACGGCCTCGAGCAGCACGCCTCCTACACCAGCTTAATCACTCTGCTTGGATCGCCTGCAAGGCACACGCATTAAAAACAAACACCAATGAGTGTGCGTCCAGAGAGTGTATCAGCAAGGCATCGTGCTCACACCCCAACTGATGCATGGCAATGGTTCTTCACACTGCCCAACAGTGCCCACGTGCCCCTACCGCTGCTCAGCTTTTGGCTGCGCATCACACGGTTATCATACTGGGATAGAAGTATGATCCCTGTATGACGACCTTGTGATGCCATTCAGCAAAGGCGTGTCCCAAGCGGGGGAAAAATGAGTGCGTGTCGAGGAGCAGGTCAGGTGGTGCAGTGGACGGGTCTTTTGCAGCAACAACAAAACTGTCAGCCTGAGCCAGAACACTTTCCATGGCTTCCCAAGTGCTACACCATGCACTGTCTTAGCCACATGCTCTGGGTCCACACCTTTCCTTGGAAACCTCGACCAATCACAGGCGGATATTGTAAATCTGCTTGTACATTCCCCAGAGATGGAACTAAGGAAGGCCAAGAAAATCCCTTGTAATCTCCAAGACAACTGGATAAATCAAAATCTACACACTCCCAATCCACTTGCACCCTAGAGCACAGCCCTGCAAAACCCACCAGCATTCCAGCAACTACACGGTGCAAGGCAGATTCTAAGCCATTCACTTAGATGGGCTCGTATGCAGGAGTGACTGTTCCCCCCCCCCCCCCCCCGCCTCAACACCAACACAAAAATACTTAAAAAGCCATCCTAATTTAGATGGGCTAGTATGCAGGAATCGCGGTCCCCCCCTCCGCCACAACAGCACAAAAATACAGGAAGAGCCACTCACACTCATATGGGCTAGTATGCAGGGATAATGGTGCCCCCTCTGCCAAAACCGCACATGAGTGCTAAAAAAGCCACTCACACTTTGATGGGCTGGTACGCAGGAATCATGGTGCCCCCTCCTCCGCAACTCCTGCACCTCATGTAGCCACTCCTCGCGCACGCGCTGCAGCCCACATCACCATCGCTCCACTTTGAGCAGAAGCAGGGCTCGTAGCCGGCGCCATTGCAGCGCATGCACGACTGCCTTCCCTCCATCTGTGCAGCAGGAAGCAGGGCACATGGCAAGGTCAGGAATCGATGGTCATGAGACAGCATATTACTAGGAGGTCCTCGAAAGCCCATAAGGTTCACACCAGAAGTGAACAGTGATGAGGAGTGACAGGAAATTTGGAAGGATGGGCATGCAAAATCACATGCCTGCACGAGTGTGTTGGCAAGTGTATGGCCTTGTTCAGACTCTGTGGAGAGAACATGTGCAGAAGATACAGAGCCAGCACACATGCACACCACACAGCGTATGGCATGTAAGTAGCTGCATGGTTGTGCATCCTCTGCGACAAGTCAGTGGTGGCATGTGTGCGCAGTCCAGGAGCTTCGCAGGCGCAGAGCAGTGCGGTCTGCAGTCCCAGTTCAGTGACTGACCAGGGGCCACTGACCGCACTCACGAGCCTGGGGCACCTGGGCTGCTAGGCAGCAGGCTGAAGGTCAGCACCGAGAGAGGTGGGTCCCAGCAGGAGGGGCGTGGGTGCATCAGATTTCTTCCTATGGTGAAGGACTCAAAGAAACAGGGAGCTCAGAACTCAAGTGCATTACAGGCTCAGAGCATGAAACACTCGTGTGTCGTACACAGAGGGGCGCGCATTGGCACGCGAAGGAGAGCTGCTGGCGCGAGAGGGGCGCGTGGACCTCACACCAATGCGAGGCTACTACTCTATGTAGGGTAGTACGCCCACCCAGAACGAGCCGGCAAACCATTTGCATGCATATATATACTGGAGGGAGCGTGCACATACGATGGGGCATGGACGTTGCGCTGGCGTACACAGATTTTTCGGAAAGGTCCGAGAGGGGTCACCTGCCACCCCTCTGCCCACCCCTTGCACGGCGTGCACGTAAGCCCACCAGCAGCCCTGCACCAATGCCTGTGTGTGCACACACTGCAATGCACAGAGGATGCACTGGACCCAGAGAGCACTTGACAAGGTACACACACCCTTCTGACACACCCCCCGCCCATTACCACGCACACCCTTACCTGGTCCCCCTGCTCCCTACTGCTCCCGCTGACCTCCGGCTGCTTCAGCAACTGCCAGCCAATGGCTGCAACCAGGCCGGAGCTGACGAGCGAGGACACGGAACCAGCCAGGTTCTGGTCGTACGCCTGGGTCGTCTGGGTGTTCTGGCGCAACTTGCTGCGCTGGCTCATGGGGCTCCTTCGCACTGGAACTGTGGGGAGGGCCGCGGGTTTGCTGGTGCTAGTGGATCCGGTCTCCAAGTGCTGAGTCGATGAGGAGCGCATAGGGCAGCACCCGCTGCTGAGCTGCATCTTGAGGCTGTGCGTTCAGTACAAGAGTTCTCGAAATTTATCTCTCAATTCAAGAAATAAAATGAGAATGCGAAGTGTGGAAAGTGTGCTTCTATTACTTGAGTTCAACGAAAACAACTGTGCGAAACAGCTGGTGCGAACCATGCTAATGTTTTTTATTTTATTTTTTCCTTTTGTAAATTTTTCTATTCCTCTAAGTGCTCGAAAACGTACACACACACGCACACACACACACACATACACACACAAACACACACAAACACACACACACACACACACACACAAGCCAGGTGTTGTCATGAAGAGGGGTGCCATCAAAGACTACACTTTCTTACATGTAGAAAAGGTGCCTACAGGGTTGTCATCTCTCGGTATGATATGTGTCATGACATGGTGTTTATGTGTTTGTTGACAGAAGGTATCTACACGTTTATCTCTCAAAATTGCTGGCTTGTGTCACAGCCAGCAATTTCCTTGTAGAGGATGACAGGGGTGCAGGTGAAATGCGGACAAGCTGCATAGTCATCTGAAGAATGTGATACTGCACATGCATGGCGTTCAATGCTCCTTACTGAATGCATGAAAGCATAATTGAGAAAATATTCGTCAGCATTGTGCCTGGTAAAATCCAGCCCGGGAAGATGCAGCGTACATGGTATGGAGTAGACGCAATTGTCTATGCTGGTGTCATGACGAGATTCTGCTATGATTAGAGTGTGCTGCAAGTTAGTCGAGTTAGTTGGACAGTAGTATTTACCCTTGTGGCAACACAGCTGAGGCTGTATTGAGAGGATACCACCATCCCATTATTGTTTATCTTTTGTGCGCTCAGTCAAGCCCCGCTAATGAAGAAGCCTATGTGTGAGTGAGCTCACCTAGGATGAAGTCAGCAGTGTCACAACAGTTAAGTGCATCAGTCCAAACCCGTTTGTTGCATGGTCTGGTCATGGGACGTTTAGACGCTGTTCTGGCTGCGTCACTTTCTCAGCCTGACACTGGAAGGAAAGAGAAGAAAGGTAAATGTCTACGCTGGGCAACAGCCAGCATGCATTGCGCTGGCACTAACCGTAAGTCCACCAATTAAAAGAACAGCTTAGAGCAACCAAAAAAAGAAAGAAAAAAGAAAAACTACATAAGCAGTATGTAGAGAAAAACTCTCCCTGTATTAATAAAAAAAAGGAGATACATTGTCTCAAAAGAACCATGGATCCCCTCCACCAAACTAATGCGGATCTGGCGGATTTTCGGCCATCCTTCCAGGCATGCGCCTCACCCTCATGTATGCAGCCCGTTCAGCAGCCTTCCCCCCCACTCCCCCATCGTTTGGATTTCTAAACTGGATGGCTTGATTGGTACTGGTGATCTTTGTCAAGGCCTCAACAGCATGGTATTGGAGTTTGGTAGCAAGTTGGAGGGCCTCCTCTTTGGCTCAGCTAATGGTTACAATGGGGGGTGACCTTCAGCAAGGTTGTTTGGCTGATCGGCATGCGGCTGGTCTCTCCCAACCAAAAAGAAAGAAAGATAGAAAGATTACGCTTGCCAAGTCCGAACCAAAAGAGATCCATAAGCTCAGACACAAAGAAGAAAAGCATAGTGTTTTGCTGGAAGGAACTGAGAAACAAGATGAGAACTTGCTTGATGCAGCAAAAAAGGTTGCATCTCAGAAAAAATCCTGGAGTATGGTTCAAAAAACACGTGATACTTGCGGCGCAAAGAACAACAGGTGTACATCAGTACAATTAAAAAGCACACGTGCTTCATCTTGAGTTTGATTGCAAGAAACCTGTCACACACAGAGGTTCCTTCCTGCCAGACAGCCGATTCAACTTTCAAGGCATGAGCACGAAGCCGGGATTTGCTCACATTGCGCAAAACTTGCTTAGGCAAATCCAGAAGAATATACCAAGGCAGGGGTACCTATGCATAGGTTTGACGAGCGTTGCATGCAAAAGGAGTAGCAAACCAAGCTTGGTAAGTAGCAAGCTTATTATTGTTTCCACTGAGATTCACTGACTCAAATTCTCTCCAAACTCCTTGCAATCTGTACCTCAAGTCTGCACTGAAAGCATTCAAGGAAATAGCACCTCCTGACTCACAGCCTGCTCAAAAATTTCAGAACTATGCAACCTTGGAAGGTTTGAATTAACTGTGCTGTCCAGTGCTTGTCATCCTTAGATTGTAACTTCAAATCGGCTTGCATAACACGGCGTAAAGTATTGCTATCCGTACCAAGCATGTTGTAGAGCTTGATTGCAGCTCTTAACCAATATTACTGCAATGGTTGATGCCCACATTCTCTCAAAACAGCCCAATTAGTGGTAGTTCGCTTCACACCCAAGGTACCTTCCAAGAAATTCAGATGCAAAGTTTGCAGAGCACTAGAGAATTCTTTGCCTGCCTGCATGAAACCTGTGCCCCACACCTGACTCGCGTACATACCAGCTGGAACAACATTCATCTTTGCAAGCCACAAGGAAGCATGAGGCCATCTGCCAGTGTGTGCTCACGTACACAATGGCGAATCCTGTATGCAGATGTAAGCATAGCACGAGATGCATTTTTTTGCCAATTTAGCCATGTTCAAGGTCCTGTAAAACATCATGCCAAGATATTTAAATGAGTTCTTTTGAGCAAGAGTGTCATTGCCAATCGTACGAACAGGGAGATTGTTCCCTATTGAGTTGAAGTGCACAACCTCTGCCGTAACAGTGTTGACAATGCTTCTTCCTAGCAGACACCTTCAGCCTGCTTGACATGATTTGAAGTGCACCTGCCTCATTGGAGAGCAATGTAAAATCATCAGCATACAACATGTGGGTCACGCAAACATCCTCTGTACAAGTTACTGCCCCACTCTCATCCTGAGCATTTAAGTCAACATAATTGATGTACTACATCTAGTAGAGTGAAAAAAGGAGAGGAGAAAATGACACCCTTTCTTAACACCTCGCGTAGGATGCACACGTGCAGTTTTTGCACCATCCTTTAAAACATACTCATCATCAGCATACATCTTGGATTACTGAGAGCAAAGAAGTGGGCATGCTGATACGATGGAGTGCATGCAGCATGCAGCAGATGGCAAAGTAAAAACATAGGCTGAAGTGTATTACGGCCAGGACAGGAACCAAACTCAGTATCTGGTATTTTGTTAGCCTCTTGGCACCAATCAGTGAGTAAAGCACGAACAACATTGGCATACATCCTACACATTGTGCCACTGACTGCTAACATGCGATAGCTGTTCGGGTCAAGCAGGGGCCCCTTTCTTTGAAGTGGGCTTAACTTTGCATGCTTCCAACAAGCAGGGATGCGTGCCTTATCATGAAGCAACTTGAAAAGCTTAGCCACAAAGGGCTCCAGAATAATGACACTCTCTGTACCTCGCCAATGTAGTTTGGGCCGTAAAACAACAGCGCCTTTGATAAAATGTGCAGCATTTATCAAAACCAAATGATGCACTCCCATTCATTTTCTTAATTTGATCCGCAACCAGACTGCGCATAGCATCCAAACTTGGTGCAGATAAAGAATCAGGCTCAGGAATCCAATCAGCGCTGATTGGATGCTAGCACGGGCACGTTGCCGCAACAAAGCTTCAGGAGGAGTGTGATTACACCCTAATGGCACTGGAATTTCCCTAGCTGAAAGACCTTGGCGCCCATGATGAGGACGCTGTGGTTGATGTGTAGAAGGACGAAAATGCTCATTCAAATATGCTCATTGGCTCAGCTAAGCTTACAGAGGGGATCAATTATGGCTCCTAGCTTATTTTTGGCTGGGCCCATGAGCCTCTTTGGTGAGGCACTAGCTGGCTTGCTCGTTAGGGAACCTGTTCTTTATGCACGCAAGTGTACCGGGCTTGCGTAGCCTTTCCTCTTCTTTTGTGCAGAAGGGATGTTCCAGCGAAATCTATAAGGATAAAGTGTTGTGTGACTCTGTAATTGTGGTATGTGTTTCGAAGGTTTTTTGTGCGGAGGCTCTCAATACTGTTTTTGTGTTGTGTAACTTTTGTTCCTTACAGTTGCCCAGGATATACCGATGTCCCATAGGGGCCAGTGCAAAAAGGATATCAGCGCGCAAGGGCAAAAGAAAGTAAGGGGGGCAGAGCAAAGATCAGGAGAATGCTCATTCCCAGCCATCCTAAATTAGGATTTGCAATGCTATCCTGGTTACCTACTGCCATGCCAAAACCTCTTTTAAAAGAGGAGAAGAAGAAAGTTTTCTTCTTCTCCTTCTTCAGAGAGTATTTCATTGGCATGTTTGATGTGGCTTTCATGAATTATTTCCGGAAGTATGTTGTTCTCAATTTCTCTATCTCGCCCTGATGCTATCTTGATCACTCCTTGCCCTACTAACCCAAATAGACCACCCACTTCCCCCTCACACCGGTACAACACAGAATGAGGGGTAATGAAAAGGTAAAAAGTAGCACAACTCAAGTCAGGCAATATCATGAATTGGATGCCACAGTGTTCAAAACCGCCATATTCACATGATAGAAGTCAAATAAAGATACGAGGTCTGGCGCCCATCCCAGAAGCCTCACAGCAACAATACAGACATGTTAACTGTGCAAGCAAATTCAAGGTGCCGAGATATTTCCCACACAATCCTCCTGGGTGTGGGTAGAATTATCTATGCTGCCCATGCCCTGGATCAGCTTAAAATACTAGGGAATGACCCGCAAAGGTCCATGCCCATTCTGTGCAATATGCGCAGAAATTCACCTTAAGTAGACATGCCAATGAAAACCAAAAACACTTACCATAACCTGGTGCCCTCGTGCCGCATGCTGCCAAAAACCCACCAGACCCACATTCGCTTCCCTTTTACCAAAGAAAAGAAAAGACGAAAATTTCATAGGCAGTGAAAGCATTCTCCGCACCAATTATGGAAAAGATGATACCTAGGGCCGAGACACCATGTATTCCCCCCATCAAGAGAAAAGGGTAAAAAATCAGTTGGGGTCAGGAGGGTTACTATAGTAGCGGTGATCTTGTTGACAAGATTGAAAGAAGCCTTTTCAAGATCGCGTCTGGTGCTAGCACATTTAAAGTGTACCGGATACTGTATGAAGCTTGAAAGCAGCTAATTGGCTTTTTGGGGTCAAGACCAAACTGTCCAAGGGGGGCTCCAAAGTGTGAGGGATGTTTAGAGGACGCAGTCCAGGGTTGCCAATATCTGTGCAACAAAGGACAAGTTCACTCAAAGCTGATGGATTGAGATCATCATTGCATGATGCAAGTGCACTGGATTCTGCTCTTCTCCGAGAAGAGTCTTCTGTGCTGCTTCAATAATCGTAGGTTCAGTTCTGCGTGGGCAAATACAGCTATGTAAGCTTTTCCTTTCCTTTCCAAGGCCAGGATAACAGTTGTGTTAGTACCTGGAGAACCGAATGAATTTCCGATCTCATGGATATTTTTTGTGCAGTTGGAACAGTTGAGCAGACCGAGGAGCCAAACTACCTGGCTGAAGGTCAAACCCCATTGTAACTCATGGTACCTGGAGAACCTACACAACCTCCGTGGTATTTTGAGCGCATGTTTCTCTCAGCAGTTGACACTTTCAAACACAGCTTCTTTTTCAGACTGGTCTGGTTACAGGCCTCAGTGTTTCCGCTCAGTTGCCCTTGTAGGCGGATATAGCGATGTAACCTTACCTAACATTTGAAGGTGGCAAAGTGGCAGCGTGTAGACCTGTGCGAGGATACAAGTGGCTGTCTCGTAACATACCATTCTCCTGGTGTCGATGGAAAATGCTACACTGGGCATCTATAACACAGTTTCAGCAACAACGCCACCATCGTGCCAGATAGCTTGCTTGCAAGCTTCATTCACATCCTGTAAAGTATGCCCATGATTTTGTCACCTCAAGGCAAGTATTTGAAAACAAGAGTACTTCTCACAGCCAGGTTTTGGAGCCGGGTGCTTCCAGTAATCTTCTTTAATGGTCTTCACTAGCCCTTTCTATTCTTTAGCTTTCTGGAAAAGAGGACTTCCAGTCCATTTGAACCAATGTCTCTCCTTTTCTTAACTGACGTAGGGAGAGTTCAACTCTCCAATAGTTTCCTCTGCCTGCGTAGTTTTCCTTTTCCATTCTTTAGTCTTCTCTTGCCACAAAGTGCAGTCTCGCTGTCTTACAAATCAACAACACCAAAAATGTTTCAGGCAGAGTTCTTAATTCCTTATTAGTTGATGTCACTGCACAACCCTGCAGGGAGAAAGGCAACCCGGTCAGTGCTGCGGCACCTAGCACACATCAAAATCCACAAAACCTTAAAAGTGCTGAGGACAACCTGAAGGTAAGTTTTGGTGCACAAAAGGCTGTCAGTTCAAAACTGATTGCAGTCTTGCAGAGTAGAAGCTGAAGGAAATGCAAAGACTCCCTTTCCCTGTCCGCATTTCCGGTTGTCCATTCAGTGCTGGAGGATGGAGGTGACGAAGGCCATACAATGCATGCCCATTGCAACCCTCACAGGCCATACAATGCATGCCCATTGCAACCCTCACAGGAAAACTCAGGGATGTGAGTAAAAAGCCTGTCTGCGGCGCACGTTGACTACTGTTACAACCTGCACATCCCACCAGCAATACCAGCAAGAAAACAAGCAGGGACACCAGAAAGTGCCGTCATACCAGCACTCAAATTGAGCTCGCTTGGACATTTGCAAACCTTGCTGGGCTCCTGCAAGGTAGGTCCACACAGCCCTCACCCTCTCACACGACACCATCTGTACCCTTGCAATCTTTCATCGAATCTAGCCCGTGTCACTCAACAACAGTCGTCCTGAAGGACCCTCTTTCGTCAGTCAGCTGTCCAATCATAAGGCCATCCCTGGCATGCACCCATCATGCATCATGCACCCATCATGCACCCATCCAATCATAAGGCCAACCCTGGGTCCTTTAGGACATATTTTAAAATTGGATCGATACAGAAAAGGCCAACCCTGGCATGCACCCATCATCAGACCCTTCACAGAGCATCACCCCCTTGCTGCTGTGCCGCACCCCCAGCTGCCCACGCAACTCACATCACAGCGTGTTACATGTGAGCCAATGCACCCCAGCATGGCCGTGTCTTACATGTTTGCTGCTGCGTTGCCCGTCTAACAGCCCATGCACCTCTCACACACAACATGAGCCTATACCAATAGCATACACTAATCACCACGCCATGTCCCAGCATGCACTTGCAAGTGCCAGGACTTGCACCTTTGGCTTGCTCGCAAATGCTCCCGCTCACCGCTGATTACCATACTCCTGTACAACAGTCTTGCAGATCACTGTACGTACCTGGCACAGCAGTGTCATGAGACCAGTGCCCCTGCTTTGAAACACATGCGCACAACACCCACTCCCATGAAGGAAACGCACTCCACAAAAAAAGCCCTTGAGGCAGGGGGTCAGAGCTTGCATCCCCGTCAAAACCAATCCCCATGAGGGCAGATGCCCTTCCCTTCACCTTAAGCAAGTTGCATGCATGCAGGTGACACACACACATACACGCACGTACACATGCACAAACGCCTGCACCAAGGAGCATGATGTGTGCGTGGATCAAACCATGGCCCTAGTGAAAAAGGCTCTTCCACATCAGAGCCCCTAGCACAGATGCCCAAGGCCAAACACCTCTTATTGATTGAGCAGAGACTGATGAAAAGCGCACAGAGTCGTGTAAGCGGGCATGCCCCAGATTCGGTAGCTCTGCGCGCCCAGACTGCAGAGTATGCATGCAGCACGGAAGCCCAGTGGAGCAGCAGCATTACAGCACCCAACAGAGCACCCACACCACGGAAGCCCAGTGGAGCACCGGCATCACAGAACCCCAATGGAGCACCAGCACTGCAGAAGCCCAGTGGAGCACCGGCATCACAGAACCCCAATGGAGCACCGGCACCGCAGAAGCCCAGGGGAGCGTGAGCATCACAGAACCCCAATGGAGCACCAGCACTGCAGAAGCCCAGTGGAGCAAGGCGGCATGGCCGCTAGGGTTGGGAAGTCCAGCATGTGTTCAAAGAGGCTCAGGGGAGCTCATTTGAGCCTCTTTGGGGCCTCTTCGACCCTGCTCAAAACCAGGTTTGACAGGTGCACAACCCTCTTTACGCAACCCTAATGGTCCCCCAAAGCAAAGAGGCCAGAGACAAGGCAGCACCATTGGAGCCCAGAGGCATGGCAGCACCATCAGGGTCTGAAGGCAAGGAGGCTGAAGGCATGACAGCGCCACATGGAAGCCCCAAAGCAGGGGATCCTGGGGGCATGGCAGCTCGCTCTCTTCGAGCTCCCTGCCACAACCGTGCTGAGTTCTGGAGGCGGAGTTTCAGTTGCCCGAGCGCTGCAATTGAAGCGGAAGAGAAAAGAATTGGGGGATGTTAAGGGTGCAGCTATTGCAACAAAAGAGGACCCGGTGATGACAAGGAGGAGCAGAGAACACAACAGAGCGCAATGTGATGGGCAAGGACAAGACCGGATGACCACATCAGCGGACTTGCTTGGCGAGCCAACACATCATATCATTGTGAGCATGCGCACCTCTGCGTCCAAACGTTTGCAGCAGCGAAAAAGGGGGGCAAGCAGGCAAGGGGCAATCATCGTGCTGTGGGTTGGGAGCTGCAGCACCGGCAATGCTGACTTGTCTGATACAAGGGTCGGTGTTTGTGCTATACGGGGGAATAATTTAAACAGTGAAGTGGGCGCCTTGTGGGAGCACAATGAGGGGCATCGTGCGCGCACTGTCGTCCTGAGGCGTGCTCGTTGGGAGATGCTTGTGTTTTTCACTCCTTGATGCTGTGCAGCAAACCAGAAGATAGCAAAGACGACACCCTTGCACGCATTGCCCAACGGCCTCCCATGCACGCGCGTTGTGCTTACACATACCCACTCACCTGCACATACTCCCCAACCTTGTTGGCAATGGGCGCATTTGCGTAGCGCACTTGCCCACACCCACGCACCTGCACATACTCCTCGATCTTGTTGACGATGGGCGCATTTGCATATTTGCGCACAGCAGGCCCGTTGGCGGTTGTGAATGAGCGGCCCATGCTGTAATCCACGACTGGACGCTGCATGACAGCCTCTGAGCCCATGCGGCCTCCGCCGACTTCATCCTGTGTGTGTGTGTGTGTGTGTGTGTGTGTGTGTGTGTGTGTGTGTGTGTGTGTGTGTGCGTGCGTGCGTGTGTGTGTGCGTGTGCGTGTGTGCACGTGTATGTGTGTGTGTGTGCGCGCTTCTAACCCCAAGAGGCAAGCCATATACAAAAGCATGAGCTGCAGCCCAAGCTTAGCCTCTGCAAGCTCAGGGCAATGGGCCAATCTGAAAGCCACACCAGACAGGCAGGCAGTGTGAAACACCCTGGTGTGTTCGCAAACGGGCGCGGCCACACACCTGCAGCCCAAGATTTGCTCTTGAGGACATATCTCAAGAATTTACCACACCATCGCAAGCAGCTCATACCAGAAAAAAGCACCCATGTTAAAGCACATGTGGGCGTCATTGCCACACACCTGCAGCCCAAGCTTGGCTCTGGTAGGCTCTGGACCCAAGGAGACGCCACCGCTGGACCTTTTTAACATCGAAACTTGAGGTGACTCATTGCCCTTGGATTTTGTACTTAGACATTGCCACACACCTGCAGCCCAAGCTTAGCCTTGGTGGGCTCTGGGCCAAATGATACACCGCCCTTGGAGAGGTGCTCTCCTCCTTCTGCCACAGACCGCAGTTGCTGCATGTGTACAGAGCACGTGTGCGTGTGTGTGTTTGTATGTGTGTGAGCACATGTGATGTGTGGGGGAGTAGTTTTTGCGGCGCACACAGTCAGTTGATGGGTGCAAGAGGACACAACAATATCTAAGGAGACTCTGACGCCTTGCAGCTACATACAGTTCAGTTTTGGATTTAGTTTCAGGAAAAAAGGTCACTTTCTCTGACACCCAAGCATGGCAGGACAACACTGTGGCCGTGGATGGCCATTGATCACGATGAGGGTCAGCCAAGTCTGTTACACATGCCATGTTAGTTCAGCTTTTTGGCAGGGAAGCGCAAAATCTATAGCATATACATATGGAATGGGCCGACTTGGTTGAACCCCAATCATTACAGATACGGACCACACTGGCCCAACCGTGCATTCAGTGCACCTGCAGTTGGCTGCTCAAACTTTTTTCATGAGCACGCTTACCACACCCTCTTCAACGGGACCACAGGAACTCACACACGTGCACCTGCTGCACTCACGGTGAGGCTCTTAGCACATCCTTTTCATTGATACTACCATTATCGTAATTCAAACGTATGAAGAGCGCTCTGCTGCTGCTGCTGCTGCTGCTGATGATGCAGAACCCGCGCGCATCTGCAGCGCCTCCTGGTTGGACTGCCGCCCTCCAAGATTTTGTTCACTCATAGCTTTCCCTGAGAGAGAAAACAGCGTTCAGCTGATGACCAGCGCGCTCGCACCTGCAGCACCTCGCGGTTGGGCTGCTTAAACTTCATGGTGGGCGCACCGATCACACTGCCCTCACGCGTCACCATCACAGACGACTCGCGGCCATGCAGCACCTCCTCCTGCGCATGCAGGGACACATGTGCGCGCGCACGCGCGTGTGTGTGTGCGTGCGTGTGTGTGTGTGTGTGTGTGTGTGTGTGTGTGTGTGTGTGTGTGTGTGTGAATGCTTTCACACTGTAGTGCACGCGCTTGCAAGAGTTTATTTTTTTACACCTTCTCCCTGATGCAAATCTGACGGAGATCGTTCGCATGTGCACACGCGGCAGCACACGCTTAGTGGTTCTGTTTTGCAGCTCCTTCCATCATCATCGCGGGAGCGAGGCGCAATTGTTTGGGCTAAGTGAGATGGGCGTACTGCTGATTTCATCTCATCACTGCGCTAAGGCGAAGACCGTAATTTTGTTTGGGTCTGCTTTTGGCGATCTAATAGTCCAGACTGTGCGCGCACATGTTTCACCAACGCCTGATCAGCAAGGATAACAGGCTGTAGGCCTTCTTGTAATCCCTTGAAGTCCAGACTGCACTACCTGAAGAGTGCCAGAATAGGGAGCTGCTTCTTGAAAGCAAGGGGCATCTTCCTGTTCAAGCAACTCTTTTGCATGCACAAGGGGCATATCTTCTTTTCACCACTCATGGTTCGGTCGCATTGTTGGCTACCAACCTGAAGCGTCTGCAGCTGGCCCTTGCGGCTGGAGCTGCTCTTGGAAGGTGTACTGATCTGCAATGCACAAAAATGCCAAACAAGATCTTGGATTGGTCTCTGACATTATATAGTCTTTGTGATGTTAAGCACATGGTTGTGGAAGGTGTGCTGATCTGCGTTGCAAGTCCCTGGCGCAAGGGTTGGAATTGCTATTTGACGTAGTCGGTGTGGTGCTTTGACCACCAATGTAATGGAGCATGCTGTGACTTGTTGGCAAATGAGTACAGTTTTCAATGTGAGCTGCCTTGGCTGCAGCCGCTTATCAATGATATTAGACAGGATTAAAATCAACATCCGACTAGCTACAATATGCGACGATAGCACAAGGAAAGCTACAAGACAAGTAGCACACTTCAAAATGTGGGAAGTCTGCTGGTATGCAGGACCTTGTAATGGCAGCCTTGCAATCGTGCTGCATTGTTTCACCATAAGATTGCAGCACTGGAACGCCGGCAAGGCGCCTGACTGGTTGCGTGCTTATTGGAAGGGAGAGGGTACATACATGGAAAGAATTCCACAAGTTCAAATGGGGGCGAAATCCATGGAAGAAAGAAACATGAGTTGGCAGTGACCAGCAGGCGGGGAGGCAGGCAAGGCTCCCTTGTTAAGAACTTAGGCTTCCTGGGCCACTTCCGCCAGATCCAACGCCGGTAGCAAAACACAATTACTTGTAATTGTGGGGGAGAGACACATTTGCAGGCAGGATGGCAGGCAGAGGCTCTCTCGTATTTTTTGCTAGCTCAAGCTTTGGCCTTCTAGGCCGTTCAAACCAGATCCACAGGCAGGTGGCACCTCACAGACACATCTGCACATCCTCTGAACAATACACACGTGCCTAAATGTAATCATATGTAGCTTCATCACCTTTGCTGTTGCCATCAAAACCAGAATGGCATATACACATGTCACATGGGACATGCGTACTGGGACATGCATTGCATGGGACACGCGTACTGCTGTGGCCCTACCGGACAGAGCGGGGGGCTCACAGCTTCCATCACTATCATCCGTGATCATGAACTCACACACACACCTATTGCATCAATACTGAGCTCAATATGCACACACACACACATACAAAAAGGTGTAAGCTTGCGCAAATCACCTGCGCGCGGGCGCTGTCCTCCCGAGCAGAAGATTTGTTGCCACTGCTCCTGTCACCACCCCACATCTTGGCAAACAGGCTGCTGTACTTGGAGCCACCCTTGTTCTTACTGCTGTCCTCCTCTATCGCCAGCTCAGCCAGCCTGTAAGTGTGATGAAGTGATTGCTCGCAGATTTGCGTCTCTCACTTGCCAGGCAAACACCAGGCTGGGTGCAAACGCTATCCATCTCTGTTCTTTCCTTCGCATGCGTGAGTTTTGAAAACCGCTTTCGCACACAACATACTTGTCGAATGTTTGGCAAATACAATGCTGCATGCATGAGTCGAAAGATCCCCTTTGCACGGGACGCTCGCTGGCACGCTATTGAAGCGCCCCAAGAGATTTTCCCTGCAAACAAACATATAGGGGGGGGCTACCTGATTGGTGCCAAACGTTTCCTCAGCACGCACCTATTGGAAAGGCAGAGCTGCCAAAAAGCCAACAGCGCTGCGGATGCCAATGTTACAATCCTGATGTTGGTGGTGCAGGACGAGACGCCGCTGCTTGGGGATGAAAATAAAAATTACGGACCACCCACCTGTCAGCACTGGATTGCTGCTTGGCGGCTGTAGAGGTGGCGGATGCTGATGGGATGTTGGTGCTGCTGGGGGGTCGGACTCCAGACTGGCGCAGGGCATTCTGCACCATAGCGTTGCTGCTGATGCTCATGCTCTTGGAGCGAGGAGTGGGTAGCTGCGCAACATGCACAGAAAGCAGTGTCGGATACGGGCAGGGAACAGGCTGCTGGGGCTGCAGCAAGCTCATGCTTTGCAGCGAGGAGCGGGTAGCAGTGCAATTTGTACATGGACAAAATGAAGGGCGGGCTCCAGGTGTGCGCAGGGCATCCAGCACCATGATGTTGCTGCTGATGCTCATGCTTGTGGCGCAAGGAGTGGGTAATTGTGCAACATGGACAGGACAGAGAGAGTCATCAGAAAGCGCATGTGCCCCAGAGGCCAGCGGTCTCCTTTCCTGATTTTGGGACATATGCACATCCAGGGCGCCCAGTACAGGTAGGAAACGGAGAGCTGGGGTCACTGATGCTTCTGCTTTTGGAGTGGGAGACGAGTTGCTGCATAGCGTAGACAGGGAACAGACTTTCAAAGTAGACGCAGCATGTAAGGGAGGAAGAGTAATTAAGGGCTGCCAGCAGACAGTGGCATGTGTGGCTGTCAGCAGACAGTGGTACGTGGGGCTGTCGGCAGACAGTGGCATACTGAGGCTGTCGGCAGAGAGTGGTAAGTGTGGCTGTCAGCAGACAGTGGTATGTGGGGCTGTCAGCAGACAGTGGTTCATGGGGCAGTCAACAGACAATGGCACGTGGGGCTGTCACCAGGCAGTGGTACGTGGGGCTGTCAGCAATGGCATGTGGGGCTGTCGGCAGACAGTGGTACATGGGGCAGTCAGCAGACAATGGCATGTGGGGCAACAGAAGAGATCATATTAGAAAAACTGAATGCCCGCGTGGCATGCGAGGTGAAAAAAGAGGAAACTGAGAATGAGGAGCATGGTGTGCGAGGTGTGCACAAAGGGCAGGAAAAAAACGCCATTTAAGCAAGACATGCTACTTTCGTAAGTGCCTGCATCCAAGCTGCTTCAATTCAATTTCAACTTGGCGGCTGGACTTTGAAGAGTAAGGAAGCTCAAACCACTCACAATCATTTTGATTGTTTTGATCTATAGCAGGCCAGATTAGCAAGACACGCGCGCACACACACACGCGCGCACACACACGCACGCACGCACACACATACACACACCTGGGCATCGTCAGACAAAACTCCCATCTGGGGCTTGTAGTAGACGTTAGCAGCGGCAGAATGGAGGTCACTGCTGGGTTCACGGCCACCAGAGGGCTTAGGCCTGCGTTACCACGTGCATGCGCATGTGTGTATTTGCTAGAAGCACTTGCAGGTAAAAAAAAGGAGCGGGCACTGTTGGGTTCATGGCCACCAGAGGGCTTTGGCCTGCATTACCACGTGCCTGTGCATGTGTGTATTCGCCAGAGATGTGTACAAAACCTACATCAAAAAGGAAGGGAGGAGCGGTCACTGCTGGGTACGCGGCAAACAAAGGGCCACGAGCATGAGCATGCATGTAGTTGACGAGAACATGTGCAGGATCCACAGAGCACAAGTGAAGAGAGTCTGTTACTGCAGGGCCAACAGAAGGGGCTTTTGGAGTGCTTGCTGGAGAAGGAATTGACATCCACAGAGAGTTGACAAAGAGCACTGCTTGCTGCTGGGTTCGCAAGTGCCTGCCACAAAAAAAGCAAGAAAAGCGCATAGGGTGCAGGGGAAAAGGAGGGCAGTTGCTGCTGGGCTAAGCAGGTGCTCATGGACGCCAACTAGATGGCACAGAGTTGTTGGCTTGCATCATGCTTTGCCAGGGTTCAGACACAGGGAATTCAAGTGAAGAGAGGCTGCTGCTGCCAGGCTCAGGGCCATTAAGGGCATGGATTACCACGGGGTATGGTGTGTGTGTGTGTGTGTGTGTGTGTGTGTTGTGTGTGTGTTGTGTTGTGTGCGCGCGCATGCGCGCATGTGCGTGCACACATGCACACTCATTTTGTTGGCAGTGACACATTCAAATGGAAAGAGGCAAGCTGGCGACAAGCGCGGCAAAGAGCCTCCGGTAGGGCCTCTGTCACAGCCGCACTTGTGCCGCATGTAGTAGCCTCATTTCATGGGCAACCTTGTGCGGCAAAGAACCTGAACAGAGCCCTTGTCACAGCTACACTCACTCTGTAGACTGAAACAACATGAATGGAAGAGAGGCGAGTTGGCAAGAAACAAGGCAAAGGTTCTTAAGTAGAGCCCTGTTGGAGAGTGACCCCATTCCCAGGCATGCCCCAGCGAGAAAACCTAGGGATCGCAGGGAACAAGCATGCCCCATCAAATCGCTAGCTCACATTGCGTAAGTTCTGAGCCCTGAAAATGCTGCCATCTGTTTGCACTCCTACAGCAGCCAGAAAAGCAAACCGTTAAGCAAAGACAAACGCTTAGCTTGACGTGACACGCCCTTAAACACGCGCACATGCACACCCTTCAAACCCACCTCAGGTTTGAGGACACACGCTTCTGCTTCGAGCTGAAGGACTTGGAGCTGGAGGGAATGCCGTACAAGCTAGCAGCAGCATCGTAGTCGAATGCAGAGATGTCATAAGAGGCATCCTCATCCACCACCACATTCTGCGGTTCGACGGCAACAGTGATATTAAGGCAAGGGCAGATGCTCACAGACAAGTGTTCTTGGCGCTTCATCCACGATTCCTTGTACAGCAAAGGTGATGCAACGGTAATGGCAGATGCTCACAGATGGAAGTCGTAGGAGGCATCCGGTTCTACCACCACATGCTTAGGTTCCTTGGCGAAGGTGATGCAACGAGTAGGGCAGATGCTCTCAGACTTGCACCGCAAGGGGCTCATCCACAGTTCCTTGGTGCAGCAAAGGTGATGCATATTGCTTTGGGGCAGATGCTCAGAGATATGGGTGTGGCAGCAGGCATCCACATCCACCACCACATCCTGCAATTCCTTGGTACAGCAAAAGTGATGCAACGGCTATAGGGCAGATGCTTTGAGAAACGAGTGTGGCAGCAGGCATCCACATCCACCACCACATCCTGCAGGTCCTCGGCAAAAATGATGCGCCGATGAGGGTAGATGCTCTCAGATGGGTGCCGTAGGGGCCTCATCCACCACTACACCCTGCAATTTCTTGGCAAAGCAAAGGCAATGCATGGGCAGGCATTGCAGCAGACAAAAAGATGTAAGGCTGAAATGATGTTGAGGAGGGCAGGAAGGCATGCCTGTGCACCTGGGCACACCCATGAGCACTTGTGTGCGGCTATCAACACCGGGCGTGCAGCACATACACCTCCTGCCGGTTGGCACCCACCACTGAAGCATGAAAGTCGTAGCAGAGGCGTCTTTTTAGCGGCAGTTGCGCGCCTTAAAGACCTAATGCCATGGTAACCTTGCAACCTTGTATCCATCCGTATGACAAGCCAGAGCATGCACATGTAGACACACATACACAGGCACGTTCACATGCAGGCGCCCACAACTCCGCCGACCACCTTATCAGCAGATGTCCCACTGCTCATCTTCTTTTCCCTGGTCACGGCTTGCTGCCTGGCTTCATTCATGGCGGTCACAGACTTTTGCCTGCAGGGGCACAGTATGAGGACAAGTATGGTCACAGGTGAGTGAGGTCAGAGCTTGCTGCCTGGCTTCGTTCATGGTGGTGACAGAATTTTGTCTGCAGGGGCACCAAGTGTGCGCAAGTGAGTGTGTGTACAGTCAAGTATGGTCACAGGTGAGTGAGGTCAGAGCTTGCTGCCTGGCTCCATTCATGGCGGTGACAGACTTTTGTCTGTATGGGCACCAAGTGTGCGCATGTGTGTGCACAGACAAGTATGGTCACAGGCGAGTGAGGTCATGGCTTGCTGCCTGGCTCCATTCACTGTGCTGGTCACAGACTTTTGCCTGCAGGGGCACAGCAAGTGCACAGATGAGCAGGTGAGAGAGGTCACAGCTTGTTGCCAGGCTCCATTCACTGCGCTGGTCACAGACTTTGGCATTAAGGAGCACGGGAGGTGCACGTTTGAGTGTGTGCAAAGACAAGTATGGTCACAGGTGAGCAAGGTCATAGCTTGCTGCCTGGCTTTATTCCTGGTGCTGGTCAGAGAAGCACTCCAGCAGGAGCACAAACATATGCACATGAACAAGAATGCTCAGAAACGCGTTGGGAAAAAGAAAGCCACAAAAACGCCAGCATCAAGCACGCTCAGCTCACACACACACACACACACACAGACACACACACACACACACAAGGGCCACAGAGTTTTGATAATTTGAAAATCAAATTGTAGAGAGCAAAGTATGCTTTCTCTTTGTACCAAGTGCATTGAAATGAAAAGTGAGTGTTCAAAGAAAAGCACAGCTGTCCTGACAACTCACTCCCCCTCCTCCTCCTGCTTGAGCACAACTGACATGGGTACTCTCAAGGAGCACAACCATGTCCGAGCACACCTCATACAGGTACACCCAGTGTCGACATCTTGTGCCCCACAACACCCACGCCCCCCAGCGCATCCCCACCCCACACAAACGTCTACCAGCGCGTCAACCTCCCCCCCAATAAACACACCTCATAGGTCCACCCAGTGTCGACATCTCGCGCTGCACACCACCCATGGACTCAAGGGTGTCCCTGTCCTCCTCAAGCTTCTTGACATATGGTTGTACCCACGGATGCGCTGCGAGCTCCGACACTGATGGACGTTGTGTGGCATTCTGTGCAAACATACATGTGCAAGCATATGTGCGTGTGTGTGCATGTATGTCTGTCTTTTGTGTGGCATTCTGCGCAAACATACATGTGCAAGCATGTGTGTGTGTGTGTGCGCGTGTGCATGTCTGTATGTGTGAGATGCCTGTGTGTGTATGTGTGTGAATGTGTGTGTGCACTTTTGAACAAAAGAGTTGGATGGCAGACGCGCGTCCAACATTCCCACCTCAAGGCACACTGCATCCGTGACTCGATGCTGCAAGCTGCACCCTGTGCACGCAACGCCATTTCTTGAGAGAATGCTGCAGCTGTTACCTTTACTAAGGAAAAGGCGATGAAGGCTTTGGCCTCGGGGCTCAGGCACGATGAAAAGTAGGGGTCCTTGTACATGATGTGCTCATAAGTGGCTGCGCGGGACTCCTGCTCGAACGGGGGGTAGCCCACCAACAGCTCATAGGCTAAGATGCCTACAGCCCAGGCATCCACCTGGTGCGTGTGTGTGTGTGTGTGTGTGTGTTCGCATGTGTGTGTGTATGTGTGTGTGTGCATGCGTGCACATGCACGCTTGCCTAGACAGCGATAATCAATCTCTGATCTCAGAGTTTTAGGAACAGAGGAGCGGCCCATCCCCATGCACCTCGTAAGTCTACGCCGAGCAGCAGCTAGTGTGCATGAAGGGAAGGCCCAAAAGCCAGCGCTAAAACAGCAGCGAGTCCCTCTCACCTTGGAGGTGTAGGCCAGCAGGACCTTGTCCTTGTTTTCCTCTGGCCGCCGTTTGTCGGGGCACACCAACACTTCAGGGCTCATGTAGTCAAGGGTTCCGGCTCGAGTCACGGGCCGCTCTAAGTGCACGTCGATGGATAGACCTGCAGCCGAGGGAGTGTGGACAGCAACAGAGGCCACGTGTGCAAAACCCAGCTTCCTTTTCGGCATTTCAAAACCCCCCTGGTTTATTGTCACACCCCAATGTGCCCGTTTCTATAACCTTCATTTTATGACTTGTCTTGCCCACATGCCCCCTGCCCGCCAAGAGGCCGCGGCCTCTCAGCTAAAACCTCTTCAGAGCATTCTCGTATGAGACTTCGCCGAAAGCTTTTCAAAGATGGTAACACTGTTCGTGCTTAAGGCTGTTCTGTTGTCCCTTCCACTTGGAAGGCCAATTTCAGTACTGCCAGAAGTATGTTCCTGCTCATCATTCCAGTCCATGGTGTCCATGCTTGCTAGCAATTAGCCATTTCCCAATGGCTGCTGGGTAGGGAGACAACGCAATGCTGAATGGCTGCCATCTCTCGGTGACACCATGAGGCTCGTCATTGGCAAGGAAGGAAGCCTTGCACTCACCATCTATCTGCCCCCTTTTTACACTCTCTCTGCTCTCATCCTCGCCCTCTGGAAAAACTCAGTAAACTGGGTCTCAGAAGTCGACATTGCAAGGGAGTCCAAGGCATCTTAAGACTGGGTCTCAAAAGTCGACATTGCAAGGGAGTCCAAGGCATCTTAAGACTGGGTCTCAAAAGTCGACATTGCAAGGGAGTCCAAGGCATCTTAAGACTGGGTCTCAAAAGTCGACATTGCAAGGGATGCCAAGGCACCTTAAGGCATTTGACCCCTTTTTCACCATAGCCTGTCTGTCCCCCTAATCCTCAATTGTACACCTTTCAAATATCCTGGAAATCCTGGATTTTTTGGCTATCGGTATAACATGGCGACAAAACGAAAGCACACACACAGAGCCTAGTCCAGCCAGTGCTCCACCCACCGAAATCTGCGATTTTGATGATTTTCTGGCTGGTGAGCAGGATGTTCTCTGGCTTGATGTCTCTATGGATGATACCCTGAGCACAGAGGGACGCAGCACACTCTGAAGGCACGCAACATTGTTGCAGTTACAACGCTTTCAAGGTCGAGGTATGGCATGCGTCCAGGTTGCTGCTCCAGGTACAGATTTGCTTGTGCAAGCTGTTGTGCATGCCACATCCAAGCACGCCTGTTCGTGCACACGCTGGCAAGTATGTGCATGAAACAATTTTAATTCACACACCAGCATCCATGATGCCTTGAAACCTGCACCAATGTGAGTCCATTCCAGCCAGGACAACCAAGCCCGTGGCCAGCACTGGATGCTGCCTAATTGCTTGGTTGTCCTTTTGCAAACTGCACACAAACTGCAGCCGTATGTGCTCAGTCACACAAGAGCTGCATCAGTACACGCGCCGCTTCTGACGCACCGGACAGCACACTTCTTGAAGCACACTTGGCAACATGTCCTCCCAGCATCCCATCAAGAAATGCCCCATGCATCTGTGCGAGAGCCGTCACTGAACGCGCCGGACAGCACGTCCCTTCAAGCATATCTGGCCACCTACCGCACCCCTCGCAATGCTCACATTTATACCGATCCTGTGCATACAGTTTTATCACGCAAAGTCTTTTTGCACACCTTGTCATGGAGGTACTGCAGCGCACTAAGGAAGGGCACAATCACGTCCCTGATGACGTACTTCTCCTTTATCTGACCCCCATGCTTCTTGAGGTCCTCAAACAGGTCGCCACCCCCAGCAAACTCCTGTGTGTGTGTGTGTGTGTGTGTGTGTGTGTGTGTGTGTGTGTGTGTGTGTGTGTGTGTGTGTGTGTGTGTGTGTGTGTGTGTGTGTGTGTGTGTGTGTGTGTGCGTGTGCGCGCGCGCATGCGTGCACGACACAGGGGCAGAATGCACCTCAAGTGGAGTCACAAGTGTCAAGTGGAGCCACGAGCTTCTGCACAATAGCCAGTCCTCTCTGAGCTCCACTGGGCATGCAAGCAAAGCTTTGGAGAGGCGGTGCAGATGTGCGCAAAGACTGCAAATGGACAACTAGCAGCCTGTCCTCGTGAATTGAGCCAACAGTGGCTATGCAGCAAGCATGCCAAGCCTGTCCCAGTGCAAGCGTACCTGCACCATGTACACGTTCTTGTCGTCCTCAAAGGCCGCATACAGCTTGATGATGTTCACATGGTCCAGTTGAATGTGGATGCGCATCTCACGCTCTACTTGATACCTGCAATGGCAAGCAGCTCTCATGCGTCTCTACGCGTGTATGGGTACACAAAGAGTTATTACAGCCATACACACCTTACGTAGTCTGTGCGTGTGTTTCGTGTTTGTTTGTTTGTTTGTTTGTTTGTTTGTTTGTTTGTTTGTTTGTGTGTGTGTGTGTGTGTGTGTGTGTGTGTGTGCGTGCGCGCGCGTGCGCGCATCTATGGATATGGTTGTATGCAAACCCACATACTTGCAAATCTAAATGCATGAACCTTGTCCAACAAGCATGCAATGTGCACGCCTTTGCAATAGTGCATGATTTCTGTGAGCCAGTGGCGAAATGAATGTATTCCGTGCCTCACTGGCCAATGTATGGCCAGTGGTTTTATTCTGTGCCTCGCTCACCAATGTCGTCCAACAGTCCACCAGTGTCAGTTTTTTCCTAAAAATTATTGCTTTGGTAGCCCAGTGCCTCAATTGCCAAGCGCCTTGCTAATCCTCGTAGCGCAGGTGCCAGAGCCAATGCATGCATGGCTATCCATCCAGCAGTGTCATGCTTGTGAGGCCCCCGAAGTACATTTACCAGGCCAGGAACAACATTGCCTCTCCTACCTGTTCATCGTGCTCAGCTTGCGCTTCCTATACAGCTTTAGCGCCACTTGGATCCCTGACTGCTTGTCAGTGGCCATGTAAACCAGCGAAGTCTTGCCACGGTACAGCTCCTTGTGCAGGTCAAAGTCTTCAACACGCCTGAAAGGGAACAGGGGGTGGCCCAGGGCTATAAAATAATGGCATGTGCAATGGTTGCACTATGCTCACTGCCCACATTGCACACTACTCACCACAGCCCCTGCCTCGCCATCGATGGCGGAATGGCTGGATTGACTGCAATGGTGCGCAGCTCACCCCCATCATGAGTGATGTAAATCTTGTCGCGCTCTGCAAAGCACACAGGAGGGTGCAAGAGGTTGCACAAAACCCTGCCCTCGAGCGCGTCGATGGCACATCCGACAAATGAATTGGCCACCAGAGATAAATGGTGCATTTGCTAGCAGCGACCGCTGGTCGTAGCTGTGGTGGGGAAGCCGTGTAAAAGCTGGGGTTACGCTAGACCCGGAGACCTCACGCAATTGCACAACTGCTACCTTTCGTGGGTGACCACGGCTCCGACATTTTGTGTTTCCAGCACCACCACTCCTCAATGCCAGGTGCCTCCCACCCATGGCAAGAGTGCCATTTGCACGAATGTAAGCAAGCAATTTGAAGCAGTCACACCATTTAAACGCCACACGGAGCTGATTCTATAGCCCAAACAAAAAAAACTTATATATATAGGGTCCAGTGTTACACCATGTCAAGTCAACTTGGGCCAGCCTACCCTTCGGCTGCCCAAGAATGGAGCAGTTTTAATAGTTTCTATTTTTATGGAACTTTTGTAACGGTGCGATGCGATCCAAGCTTAATCTAAAAGGGTACAAACAGAACTAACAGGTGAAGCCATCCCCATGTCTGTGACCAAAGAGGAGGAGCGAACCTTCAGCCGCAGGATTGATGCATATGTCAAAGCAAGGTGATGGTGGCAACAGCTGCATCATTAGCACAAGACTGGGTGTTCCAGGGACCGTTGTGCACAAGTATGATTGGTGTTGAAGCACTGCATTGGCATGCTTACCGCGCTTGTGCGCAGATACACAAGCATGATACACAAGCAGATACACAAGCACGCGCGCGCGCACACACACACACACACACATACACACACACACACACACACACACACACACACACACACACACACACACACACACACACACACACACACAAGCAAACACACACACACACACTCACACACAAGCAAACACAAACACACACATTCACACATGCGTGCATGTGCACGCCCCACGCCTACGTGCACATAATACACACACACCACTGGCGCTCGCTCACCTTTCAAACAAAAGCGTGATGCAGAAACCACTCAGGGTTAGAGGGGATGCATGAAAGGGGCCGGGTTTCGGGAAGTAAACTTTGCCTTGTTGGGTAGGCTATGCATCAGTGCCAGGGATCGTGTCCACTGCTCTTATTTTGGATTTTCAAGGTCTCACCTTGCTCTTCTATGCACACAGGGATTTCATTCTTGGCCGCTGGAGGGAAGCAAGCACTGAGTACTTGACGAAAAAGAGCCTTGATGGTGAGCTGGGATCTCAGAGACACTGCATGCCTCCTTGTTGGTCGTCTAGATGCATCTCAGCCTTGCGGGCTTGTATGGATTGCATCTGATGCCTTCCACTGTGTCTAAGCCTTGCGAGCTTGTGGGTATTACATCTGACGCCTTGCATAGTGGTCGCTGATCATGGCCTTGGTTTGCCAGGGAGTGCTGCATTGCAAAATCGCAATACATCATGTGTGTAGTTGCTTTCTCGCAGATACTGTGCATGGATGCACACAATTTCACAAGCTCACTCACTACAATGCATACACAAACACACATGTACACGTACACGCACACGCATGTTCACACAGAGTTGCCTGAGGACGAGCGCCCGCTGCACAGGGAGGCTTATGACTTCCTGCTGGCCCATGGGGCAATCAACTTCGGATCCGTGGAGCCCCCCACAGGTGCGTCTGGTATTCAGCTCTATGTCCCACGCTGTGTGCAGCCAGGCTGTGTAATTTTTTTAACGTGCCAGTTCTGTGCCCGGCACTGTGAAAATACTTTGTGTGTGTGTGTGTGTGTGTGTGTGTGTGTGTGTGTGTATGTGTGTGTGTGTGTGCAGGGACGCAGGACTGGTTTGCCAGCTCCGTGTCCTGTACCGTGTGTAGCTTTGCTGTGCGATTGTGTGTACAGGCCAGTTCTGGGTCCTGCACTGTGTGCTAGCTGTGCGCAGGTTTGCTGCGTTATTGTGTACACACAGGGGCATGCCAGTGCTTGCACACCTGGTGTGTCAGCGCATCTGTGTGCAGAATTTGAGGGCGTGCTTTGGTGTGGAGTCGCGCACTTTTGCTGCTCCCCCTGTAGAACATTGCGGGCTTTGAAGCGTGCCTGATGAGAACGCATTAACCACTAGCAAGCACAGCTGGCTTGTTGTCAAGGGAGTAAGCCGCTTGTAATGGTGTATGTGGGCCTTTCTAGGAGAGCAAACCTGTGTCCATGTCAGAAGTCCTGGAAGAGCAGACCTTTGTCCATGTCAGCACTTCTGGCCAAAAGCAAGTACGCCTTCCGCAGCCGCCTCCTTTTTTTTTCTTGTTCGTTCCCATCACTGGCTCAGCACGCTCCTTGGCATCATCTCAGTCGCCAACCAGCATACCATAGGTATGTAATTTTGGCTCTGTGTGCGTGTGTATGTGTGTGCGCGTGTGTGTGTATGTGTGTGCAGGGTGGGGGTGAGGGGCCTTGTATGTCCAGCGCTCGCACGGTCATCCAAGCGCATGTGAGTGTCCACTTTTCCACACGCGTCCCTCCCCCCACTTGCCCATGCAGGCGCGCCTGAGGAGAAGCCTCTGTCTGAGCGTGACATTGTGCTGGCGCTGTATGAGATCCTAAGAGCCGTCGATTTCCAGGTATATCACCAAGCCCACCTGCAATGCATGTGTGCGCACTGTTCATGCGCGTAGCAAACAAAAGAAGGGGGATGCGCAGGTCATTGCCAGCTTGCATACAAGTCAGCCTGGCAGGTATGACTCAAAGCTGGTGGAACTGGAGCGGTCATGGAGGATTAGAAGTATGCCTGACGTGGTTCCGTGTAGCAACTGCACTGGGGCTTCCCACATTCCACACAAGGGAGTTGCTGTGTGTTTGTTTACATGGGGGTTAGCGTCACACAGTGCAACTGTAGGTTTGGCGCAGCACGGCAGAGAGTGCACACACAGGCATGCGCACACTCACATGCACACGCACACACGTATTTGCTTGCAGACCGCCACTGAGAAGGCCATCCGCAAGCAGCTGGCTGAGAAGCTGGGCATGCCCATGGAGGGCCACAAGCGCCTCATTAACAAACACGTGGGTTGAAGTCGTGATGATGATGATGATGATGATAATGATGATGGTGATGATGATGACGAGGAGGAGGAGGAGGAGGAGGAGGAGGAAGAGGAGGAAGAGGGCAATGATGCGCTACACACAAAGGCACACAACGGTCCTTGCTGCACACAAAAGCGTTTAGGGAATGCTGGAGTGGATGCAACAGTTATGCTTGTGAGGGTTCTGCTGTACTTCCTGTGTGGACCTTGCCCAAGAACCTGAATCAAGCTGCCGTGCACTGTGGGCCCTGCTCAAGCTGACCCTGTCTCAATTGTCCACTCGCCATGCAGGCCAGCTACTCGGCATGAAATCTGCCTAGACACAGGTGAAGAGTTATTAGGTTCTGCCCACAAAGTGCCCACGGTTTGCATGCCCTTGGTGCAGGTCGATCAAGTGGCAGAGCTCCTGACCATCCTTGCGCAGGTCAACTGAGTAGCAAAGTGCCTGCCCATCTTTACACAGGTCGATTGGCGTGGAGTGCATGCCCTTGGTGCAGGTCGGTTAAGGTGCCGAGTGCCTGACCAACCTGCGCAGGTCAACTAAGTGGCGGGGAGCCTGGAGGCCAGGGAGGCGCTGCAGCCCCTGAACTTGTGGCAGATTGCTCAGAGGCTCTGCCTGCATCCCACCCGTGCTGCCTTTCCTTGGGGTGCAGGTCAACTACGTGGTGGAGAACCTGCATGACCGGGAGACGCTACAGCCCCTGGGCTTTGGGGAGGGCGAGCAGGGGGAGGGCGATAGGCGGCCACAGAATGTTGTGGTGGTGGGGGCGGGCGCGTCCGGGCTGGCTGCTGCTTCCACCCTGAAGGTCTGTGCTGGAACAGTGAGGTTTTTGGGGGGGCGGAGGTTCTGGTATTGTTGCAGGCACGTTGACGTTGTTTCTTTTCTCATCTGACAGAGAGTGACAAGTGGCAGAGGGCGCAGGAAAAGCCTCCGGGTGTGTGAATGATGAATGATGGTGGTGATGATGATGGTGATGATGATGATGATGTGGTGTTGTTAGTGGTGGTCGTGATGGTGGTGGTGTTAGTGGTGGTGGTGGAGGGCTTCTTGATATGTGTCTGGGCTGGCTGTCGCATCCTCTTTTTTTTTCAAGTGTGGGCTCAGTACATGCTTGTGCAGTTATTTGGGCAACAGCCCCTGCTTGTGGCCCAAGCTCGAGTTCCTGCACTGCCCATTAGTTTGTGTGGGTGTCGGTGCATGGGGGAGGAGGGTGTGCGTGAGCAGGTTCAAGCACCCTGTGGACAGGTCCAAGCACACTGTGTTGAATGTTTCTCACTCACTGGCCACCCAGCAAAGCCTGTAGATATGTGCTATTCGTGGACCGCAGTGTGCATATTTTGCTTGTGGCCAGCCTCTTTCAGAGCCGAAGTCTGATGGGGTGGGCCAAGTAAAGTATGGAACAACAACTGCTCAGGTGGAACATGCACGCAGGTGGAGCACAAGTCGTCAGGACAGTGAGCCACAGCTGCCCACACTCGCTTCTGTGCAACCCTGGATGCAGATTGAATGTAAAACAAAGACTGGCTCATGCTCTTTCAAGTGCGGTAGTGCCGTGTAG
>OU611765.1:3085198-3190198 GCA_914767535.2 Dunaliella primolecta
ACACACACACACACACACACACACACACACACACACACACACACACGCATGCATAAATGCATGCAGGATGCCGCCCGCGCCTTGACCTGGCAACTGTGTGCATTTGAGGCGTATGCGGGGGTGAGCTTGTGCGCGCTACCCCCTCCTGCGGCTGTGCACTTGAGTGCAGCACTGGTGCCCACAGGCATGGCCCCAGGTTAGTGTGGAAGTGTGATACAAAGAAAATGTGCCAAAAAATATGCGTAAACCAAGTAGCCAGTGCGCACTCAAGCGCAGCACCGGTGTCCAATGGCATGGCCCCAGGTTAGTGTGAAAGTGTGATAAGAACAGGATGTCCCAGATCAAATGCATGATGCAAGTGGCCAGTGCGCACTCAAGCGCAGCACTGGTGCCCACTGGCATGGCCCCAGGTAGTGGCCGTGATGCTGAGATATCCAGAGATTTCGCCAGATATCATGCGTGCAAGTGGCCGCGTGTGCGTGATGATTGAGGAGATGTAAGGAGACCCAACAAGGACAGGTGCATGTGTGTGGGATATCTGTTGTGATTGTGTGTAAGTGACTTGGTGTGAAGACAGTCATTCAGCATGATGATGTGCATGGTGCCAGTGCTGTGCTGTGGAGCTGTGATGCTGCATGGGATACGGAAAGAGGCACACTGTGTAAAACAAGATCATAAGCGAGATGCCTGTGGCCTGTTGTTAGGGGCTAGCGTGCCATCGAGCATGGTCTTGGGTGTACTGGTTGAATAGTAATACCGTGTAAAACAAGGTCATAAGCGAGATGCCTGTGGCCTGTTGTTAGGGACTAGCGTGCCATCAAGCATGGTCTTGGGTGTACTGGTTGAAAAGTAAGGGTGATGTGTGAAGGCAACATGGCATCAGGGTGCACTTGATCCGTTATGAGGATACCGTAGCAGTAATTGTCAATCGGGTGTACTGGTTGACAAGTAAGGGTGATGTGTGAAGGCAATATGGCATCAGGGTGCACTTGATCCGTTTTGAGGATGCCGTAGCAGTAATTGTCAATCACAAGACTGTGATGTCGTAGTTAAAAGAAAGAATTCTGTCACGTATCCTTGGCCACCTGTAGCAGGTGAACGGACAGGATGGTTGGCATTTTTGTTGTTAGCTAACCCTGATGGCCGTCATGAATCGCTTCGCTTTGGTTCGGGGCAGTAGATAGTAGACGCTACGGCATTCGGCTGGTGGTTTCATAGCCACCTGCCCCAGTTGCAGCAACTGGTCTTCCGTTCTTGATGGATTACACACAACCAGTGAATTTGGCTTGTGGTTCCATAGCCACCTTCCCAAGTGCAGGTATGCTCATGTACGTCATACGAACCAAACTGTCAGGATTATGTGCAGGGTGCATGCGTGGTCTGTTGCAAGATTGAGCTAGTAAGGAAACTATGAGACCATTGCATTGCACTATGCAAGCAGTTGCTTATAGCTGGTTCATTCTGGCATGGCTTAAGGTATGGGCTTGTAGGAAGCAGCCCGACCTGGTACAGTGTAAGTATGCAGGGTCAGCCAATTGGCTCCTGTGGGTGTGCCATAGGAGGTACCAGAGAATTATGATTAAGCAGAGTTGGGCAGTCCTATAAGTTATATTGAAGGTGCAATGGTACCATTGCACAGCAGGGAAGGACTGTGATTGGGAGAGACTTCAAAAGTTGAAAGTGTGATCATCTCAAGGGCTATACCTCCCTGTGCACTGGTAACTTGTACCTCGTGTGTGACTTCCAGGGGCTCACGCTGTGGTGGAAATTTGATGTTGTTGTCATGTTATAAGGTGGGGCAGCAGTGTGTGTGACTTCCAAAGGCCACACGTCGGATGGCCAGGTGTCAGCGGTTTCAAGGTTGAGAGCTGGGCTGGGAGAGCAGAGGAGAAATTGGGATACAACTGTTTTTGGTTCCGGGACGCCTTGGTGTTCCAGGGGGGTTGAGGGTTGAGAGCTGGGCTGTGAGAGCAAAGAACAAAAATTAAAGTACTGATGTTTTTGGGCTCCGGGACGCCTTTATGTTCCTGAGATGTGGCTTGAAAATAATTTTGGTGGAGGTGTCCGGAAGGACGCATTTATTTGTCATGTCACCAATTTACTTGGCTTCATGTACACTAACTGTATCCCTAGTTACCAGGGGCAGAGTTAAGGTGCGATTTTATGCGGTACCATGCATTGCGCGCGCATTGTAAGCTTCAGGTGCGCAAGATCTGTGTAGTAGCTTATGCTCAAGTTGCGTGGAGGGTCATTTGCGTGAAAAGATGTTTGCGTGCTCATGCATCACATTTGCGCTGCAAGGTCATCTGCATCACACTGTGCATCACTCCAGGGTCGTGTGCAAGCCGCGGCGTGCACGCTCTGCTCTTTTAGAAGCAATTGAGGTGCCTTAAATCTGCAAGCGCAGGCACCCTAACTGCCCTTTGTAGCTGATGAACCTGGTCACACACAGGGTTCTGTGGACATGCACACACGCACAAGCACGCAACACACACACGCACAGGCCCCCCTTCTGCGTTTGCCTCTCTATTCCCTGTGGGCAGCCACCCCAAACCCACCAGCCTGCCTTCCTCAGCAGATGCGGCAGCAGCGCAGAGCACCGCAGACAGGCGGACTGCGATGGCTAAGCTGCAGGGGAGCATTGTTCAGGTGTGTATTGGAATGCACTGCATTTCATTTGATGCAGGATAGGGCGAGTGGTTAAGGTGTTTGGAGAGTTGGGGCAGCAGTGGCAAAGCTGCAGGGGAGCAACAAGCACTGCTCGCTCTCTTGTGAGACATTTTGTATCAAATGCTGCACACATGGGATGTGAATCAAACGCTGTGCATACACACACACACACACGCGTGCTTTTTCACACTTACACACATCCACATGCTGGGGTTGCCTGGACAGCAGTCAGGCTTTGTGTTCAATGATGATTGTTTGCTCTCTCATGCGACCAGACACCTCATGCATGCCCAGGCTTTCCTGCCTCCAGGCTCTTGAATGTAATACAATTCAATTTGTATTATAGAGCACAGTATGTACTCCTGCAGCATGTATATAAGGCTCCTGAAAACCTTTCGGAGTGTCAAAAATTGCGTTGCGTCAAAAATGCTGTTGCGATGTACATGTGCAGGGCCCCTATAGCCTATGCAGGTCTTCTGTCAGCCATGCAGGCTCCCATTAGATTTGCAGGGCTCTCGTTATTCTGTGCAGGGCTTTGTTGCCTCCAGGTTCTTACAAGCTGCTTGCTCCTGCAACTTTTGCAGGGCCTGGGACATCAGCATTTGGATATAAGGCTTGGGGACCCTGTAGTGAGCGTATCGTACGGGAAAGATGGTGCCACAGTGAGCACACAGTCAGGTGAGGTGCACGGACGTGGTATAACGTTGTTCACTGAAATGGCTGGGGACTTCGGTGTTTGGACGTTGGGCTTGGGGACCCTGCAGTGAGCGTAGTTCATGGCAAAGATGGGGCCACAGTGAGCAAACAGGCAAGTGAGGTGCGCGGGCTTTGCCCAAATGCAATGCAGCGCAAGCTGGTGCAGCCGGTCGTCTCCTGGAGGCTATGAATTGCAGGCATCACACAGCGCACCTGACTCAATCAGTGTCTTGACCTCTTGTGCACCAGCACGGAGCTCAAAGCAAGCACTGCCATCTCGGCTGTGCCACTAGGTGTGCACCGACCTTCATGCGGCACTCTGTGTTTCAAACGCCACCACTGCCTGCGCTTTCCACCCCCTGCTCCACCAACTTCCCAAAAATAGGCATTCTGTGTTTCAAGCGCCACCACTGCCTGCGCTTTCCACCCCCTGCTCCACCAACTGCCCACACATTGGCATTCTGCATTTCAAACGCCACCACTGCCTGCGCTTTCCACCCCCTGCTCCACCAACTGCCCACACATTGGCATGCTGTGCTTCAAACGCCACCACTGCCTGCGCTTTCCACCCCCTGCTCCACCAACTGCCCACACATTGGCATTCTGTGCTTCAAACGCCACCACTGCCTGCGCTTTCCACCCCCTGCTCCACCAACTGCCCACACATTGGCATTCTGTGCTTCAAACGCCACCACTGCCTGCGCTTTCCACCCCCTGCTCCACCAACTGCCCACACATTGGCATTCTGTGCTTCAAACGCCACCACTGCCTGCGCTTTCCACCCCCTGCTCCACCAACTGCCCACACATTGGCATTCTGTGCTTCAAACGCCACCACTGCCTGCGCTTTCTACCCCCTGCTCCACCAACTGCCCACACATTGGCATTCTGTGCTTCAAACGCCACCACTGCCTGCGCTTTCCACCCCCTGCTCCACCAACTGCCCACACATTGGCATTCTGTGCTTCAAACGCCACCACTGCCTGCGCTTTCCACCCCCTGCTCCACCAACTGCCCACACATTGGCATTCTGCGCTTCAAACGCCACCACTGCCTGCGCTTTCCACCCCCTGCTCCACCAACTGCCCACACATTGGCATTCTGCGTTTCAAACGCCACCACTGCCTGCGCTTTCCACCCCCTGCTCCACCAACTGCCCACACATTGCCATTCTGCGTTTCAAATGCCACCACTGCCTGCGCTTTCCACCCCCTGCTCCACCAACTGCCCACACATAGCCCTGTTCCTGCCCCCCTTGCTGCCCAGCACACCCCCTGATTAACTCAGCGCCTTGGAACCTTGTGCACAGGCGCGGAGCTCAAAGCAGGTATTGCCATCCTGGCTGTGCCACTAGGTGTTCTCCAAGCAGATGCCATCACGCTGGATCCGCCTCTCCCTCTGTGGAAGACTGATGCGCATGCCCGCCTGGGTGTGTCGTCATCAGTGTGTGTGGCTCTGAAGTACGAGGCTCCGTTTTGGCGACAGCATAGCAGCACAGAGGGAGGTGAGGTCCCCTGTTGGAGAGAGAATGTCAGAGTCCTTTGCAAAGGCCAGAAATTTGTGTGAAATGGGCAAAGGTCAGGGCAGCCATGATCTATCCTTGAAGCCGCCGTTTTTTCTTTTGTGGCACTGGATTGGAAGCTTCATTGGCTTACAGCGGACGAAGGCCTGCTCATCTACAGGCGTTTTTGGGGAGAGTTTGCTGTGCATGAGGCAGTGGAGAATGGGAGAAGGAGGGTCCAGGTGTCTTGCAGCAGGGACATGCAGGACTTAACAGTGTTGAGTTGTGAGGGCTGTCAGATTATAACAGTGACAAGAAAAGGGTTGTGAAGGCTGTAAGGGTTTTCCAGGGTGTATCTGTCTGGCGTAGGAGAATGCTGGCATGGAGATTCGCGTGCAAGAGAGTCGGCACTATAGGGTGTCCCAGAATCTGGGCATGGACAAAGCCTTTGAAAGGACGGTGGAGAATGCTGGCATGGTGATCTGCGTGCACGAAAGTCGGCATTGTAGGGCGTCCGAGAATTTGGGCATGAACCAAACCTTTGAAAGGGAATATGAAAGTGTTGGCATGAAAGTAGAAAATGCGAAAATATTGGCATGAAGATAGGGCGTGCGGAAATGTCGGCATGAAGATAGGGCGTGCGGAAATGTCGGCATGAAGATAAGGTGTGCGAAAATATTGGCATGAAGATAGGGCGTGCGGAAATATTGGCATGAAGATAGGGCGTGCAGAAATATTGGCATGAAGATAGGGCGTGCGGAAATATTGGCATGAAGATAGGGCGTGCGGAAATATTGGCATGAAGATAGGGCGTGCAGAAATATTGGCATGAAGATAGGGCGTGCGGAAATATTGGCATGAAGATAGGGCGTGCAGAAATATTGGCATGAAGATAGGGCGTGCGGAAATGTCGGCATGAAGATAGGGCGTGCAGAAATGTCGGCATGAAGATAGGGCGTGCAGAAATATTGGCATGAAGATAGGGCGTGCAGAAATGTCGGCATGAAGATAGGGCGTGCGGAAATATTGGCATGAAGATAGGGCGTGCGGAAATGTCGGCATGAAGATAAGGTGTGCGAAAATATTGGCATGAAGATAGGGCGTGCGGAAATATTGGCATGAAGATAGGGCGTGCAGAAATATTGGCATGAAGATAGGGCGTGCGGAAATGTCGGCATGAAGATAGGGCGTGCGGAAATATTGGCATGAAGATAGGGCGTGCGGAAATGTCGGCATGAAGATAGGGCGTGCGGAAATATTGGCATGAAGATAGGGCGTGCGGAAATGTCGGCATGAAGATAGGGCGTGCAGAAATATTGGCATGAAGATAGGGTGTGCGGAAATGTCGGCATGAAGATAGGGTGTGCGGAAATATTGGCATGAAGATAAGGTGTGCGAGAACGTTGGCTTGAAGGTAGGGCGTGCAAAAATGTTGGCATGAACACAGGGGGAGTGAGAATGCTGGCATGGAGATATGGTGTACGAGAATGCTGGCATGAAGGCAGAGAGTACAATAATGTTGGCATGAATATATGGGGTGAGGACCATGTCTAGGCATCGTCAAGTCTTGAGGCCGAGTATTCAGAATCTTGCGTGGACTTGGATGAATTGGCAGTCAGCATGAATCGACAGCCGCCAAGCAGAATCAAGGATTGTTGTTATAACAGTGTTGAGACTTGGGGAGTTGTGGTTGTGATTGATCGGCTGGTGATTTGACTGTGGACATGTGGCAACCTTCAGGCTGGCCAATGCTGATATGCAGGCTGATTGCCTGCATCAATCAGAATACGGTGTCAATTTCATGTTATTGCTTTGTTAGCACGCTTTTGGTTCCTGAGAATGAAATCGATTTAAGACATAAAGGGTGCAGATAAACATATTTTTTGCACTCTTGATTCATTTGGTTTGAGCTCAAATTAGGGCTTGCATCATATCAAACTTTTTATACAACTTGCTACCCAGCAAAGTGCGAGGCAGCATGATAATGGGGTGCTACAATTGCCTCAAACAGGCCTTAATCTACACACGCGCGCACACACACACACACATTCACACAGCATCTTGTTGATGTGGTGCTGCATCTGCCGTGCATATGCAGTAAAAGTCATGCACAACAAACGTGTGCACAATTTCTCGTACACATTCGCATATACACACGCACATACACAACTCATGCACATGCATGATACATGCATGCTCATGTGCTTGTGTTGATCCAGGCACATCGCCTGCCATGCACATATACACACATACACATACCCACTTGTGATCATCCAGGCAGATCGCCTGCCATGCACATACACACATACCCGCCTGCATGCAGGATTATCCTTACGTGCGCTTTATCAAACCCCTGGCTCCCTGCCCTGACATGTGCTAACATGCCTCTGCTCACAAGCAAACTGTTTGGCATGCTTTTCTAGCCCATTTCCTCCGCACAACATGTATCATTTTTGGACGTGCGTACGCATCCAGGTGCAGGCAAGCTGTTTGGCATGCTTCCCCAATCCCTGCCCTCACCAAACATATCGTGTGTATGTAAGCGGTCATGTACACAATCACGCGCAGGCAAGCTGTTTGGCGTGCTCCCCCAGTGCCTGCCCCCGCCAGCTCCCCCATGCGACGAGCTTGCCGGCGAGGCAGCATCAGCTGCTGCTGCAGCAGTGGCTGCGGCTGCTGAGGCGGGTTCTAGCGAGAGCACCAGCTCCTTGGGCTGGGTGTTTGAGGAGGTGTTGGGAGAGGGGGAGGGCCCTGTGGTGGTGCTGGCACATGCGCTGGCAGCACCCGGAACACAGGTGAGGTCAACAGGCAGTGTTTCCATCGTGTATCTGTTGCTGCCTCGTCCTGCGTGGTGTTTAAAGAGGTGCTTTGGGGGAGGGGGGGAGAGCCTCATGCTGGTGTTGGCGCAGGTTCTAGCAATAGCATTTAAGGCTGGGTGTCTGAGGATGTTTTAAGGAGGTGCCTGGAGGGAATTTAAGGAGGTTTAAGGAGTTTTAAAGGAGGGGATTTAAGGAGGTTTTAAGGAGGTGCCTGGAGGGGGTAGGACTCTGGTGCTGGCACATGCACGGCCAGCAGGCTGCTATCTACCGTGCTGCAGCTGCTGCCACGCCCTGCATGATGTTAATGGAGGGACACAGCCCAATGCATCACGTCAACCACGGCGTTCCTTTGTGCATTCCCTCCCGTGCTCTTGGTGTCGGATCAGATTAGGCCCAGAGGTTCCCAGAGGAAGGGACACAACCCCGTAAGTGATCCTGGCACACACACGCGCGCACACACACACACACACACACACACACACACACACACACACACACACACACACACACACACACACACACACACACACACACACACACACGCGCGCGCGCACGCGCTAGCCAAGAAAAGAACAGAATAGTCTGCGCCGGCCAAACAGGCTGCACGCATCGAGGGAAGGTTCCCTAAAAAGCAAGCTAGCGAGGGTCTCACCAAACGCACTGGCCACACCTGGCACACCGTTATGGCAAACACATGGCACTCAGCTGGGGCCAACTCATGGCACACCGCCATGGCAAACACATGGCACACAGCTGAGGCTAACACATGGCAGCTAAGGCCAACTTGCAGCCTTCTTTGTGCACCTATTTGCTTTCAAGCCAGAGTTGTTACCCATGCATGCCTGTAAATACCCACGTTGCAGGCGTCCAAGCTACCGGACAGCGCGCTGCAGCATGCAGCCAGGACAGCCCTGAATAGCACTGCTCCAGAGTTGTAGCCCATGCATGCCCGTGAATACCCACCTTTGCAGGCGTCCAAGCTACCGGACAGCGCGCTGCAGCACGCGGCCATGACAGCCTTGAATAGCACGGCACCACTGGAAGCCAGCACCAGCACTGGCGCTGATGCTGCTGCTGGTGCTGCTGGTGCTGCTAATAGCGAGGGCCCTGTTGCCAGCACAGAAAAAGGCAACGCAGATGCAGAGGGCATGGATGCCGATTTTTCGGACTTTGCTCACTTTGAGCAGATCGTCGCTGGGGAGCCTGCACCAGGTGAGGCTGCATGAGTGCACCAGGTGAGGCTGCATGAGTGTCGCTGGGGAGCCTGCACCAGGTGAGGCTGCATGAGTGTCGCTGGGGAGCCTGGGGAGCTGCATGAGTGCACCAGGTGAGGCTGCATGTGTGTGTGTTGCAGTTGTATGTGCGCAGGTTTGTGAGGTTGCACGAGTAATGCGTGCAGGTCAGCGCAGTGATGCTGACATACAGTGAGAAGGGCCATGACCTCCCAGCAGGGTGATGTATTCCAGGTGCAAAGGACCACGTTCGCACTGGAGCATGCGCAAAACACAAATATGATTTTGCAAAGGACCATGTTTGCACTGGAGCATGCGCAAAACACAAATATAACTTAGCAAAGGACCGCGTTCGCATTGGAGTACGGGCAAAGCACACACATTAAGTTTGCAAAGGACCGCGTTCACACTGGAGTACACGCAAAGAGCAAATATAACTGTGTATGTTCAATCATAAGATAGAATAAGAATGGGACGTGCAGAGCGCAAGGTCAGCACAGGCTCCCCACTGCTGCGCGCGTCTGTGCTGAGATGGGGTGCAGTGAACTTTGGTTCAAATGATGGAATGTTTTTGAAGACATGCACGTGGCCACACATGTGCAGATGCGAGTGCAGAGCGCAAGGTCAGCACAGGCCTTCCACTGCTGCACGTGTTTGTGCTGAAATGTGGAGGGGTGAATTTTGAGTCACATGATGGAATGATTTGATTGGTAATACACACGTGGTCATACATGCGCAGATGCGAGTGCAGAGCGCAAGGTCAGCACAGGCCCTCCACCGCTGTGCGCGTCCGTGCTGAGATGGGATGGGGGCAACCGCGCGTCTCGTTGCAGGTGTAGCCTTTGATGACGCACATGAAGGCTGTGTTGAGCATTATGGTGCAAGTCGCTGAGCATGATGCACGCATATGCATAACAATGGTTGCTCTGCTCTGCATTCTGCATGCTCATGTCTCAAGGTGTGCTCTGTCATGCACCATGCCCTGCAATGCATAATGGCATGCCATTCTTTATGGTGTGCTCTACCGCGCGCAATGCCCTGTCTTGCATAGTGGTGTGCCCTGTCATGCATAATGATGTGCTCTGCTCTGCATTACGCATGCTCATGTGTCAAGGTGTGCTCTGTCATGCACTTTGCCCTATCTTGCTTAGTGTCCTGCTCTGTCATGCGCCATGTATAGTGGCATTCCCTCGCTTGTGCCCTGTCATGTGCACTGCCCTGCAATGCTGTATGGTGTGTGCTCTCTGTCATGCGCAACGCCCTGCCATGCTGTATGGTGTGTGCTCTCTGTCATGCGCAACGCCCTGCCATGCTGTATGGTATGTGCTCTCTGTCATGCGCACTGCCCTGCCATGCTGTATGGTGTGTGCTCTCTGTCATGTGCAATGCCCTGCAATGCTGTATGGTGTGTGCTCTCTGTCATGCGCAACGCCCTGCCATGCTGTATGGTGTGTGCTCTCTGTCATGCGCAACGCCCTGCCATGCTGTATGGTGTGTGCTCTCTGTCATGCGCAACGCCCTGCCATGCTGTATGGTATGTGCTCTCTGTCATGCGCACTGCCCTGCCATGCTGTATGGTGTGTGCTCTCTGTCATGTGCAATGCCCTGCAATGCTGTATGGTGTGTGCTCTCTGTCATGCGCAACGCCCTGCCATGCTGTATGGTGTGTGCTCTCTGTCATGCGCAACGCCCTGCCATGCTGTATGGTGTGTGCTCTCTGTCATGCACTTTGCCGTGCCATGCATAGCGGCATGCCCTGCCCTGCCATGCGCCATGCTCTATTGAGGTCTGCGGTGTGCTCTCTGCGTGGCCTGATCAGCTTTGGATCATGCTTTTGCCAAAAGCAGTTTTGCCAAAGCTTTGGCTTTGCGTCAATGGGATGGCGCCATCTGTCCGACACTGACTCAGCCCGTTTGGCAGCATTGTGGTCCAGGAGACTGAGCGTTTGTTAGTTTCCAGGCCTGATCAATGTTAAGCTTGTTTGGCCTCATCTTTGTGGTCTGCATCTTCATGCATGCGTGCGTTACCTGCTTGCCGCCCCGTCACTGCCTTGATGGGCTTACCTTAAGTGTGATGCTTGTTGCTGAGCTCCATTTCCTTAAACATACAGGCATGGTACACTTTGGTTCGTGTTTTGATTTGTGTCTTTACACGTTTGAAGTTGAAGTTGTCTAAGCAACACCGGTGATTTGGGCATGTCGACCTCCATCCCCCCCCCCCTTCTGAGTATGAACTGCGGGGCATTTGCTCTGCCCAGCAGGAACATGTGCACAGCAGGCCAGGTTTGACTGTGGGGTGGTTTAGCAGAGAAAGCGTGAATGTAGCATGTATGTAGCATGAATGTAGCATGCGTGAGGTGGAAGGCTTTCATGCTCAAGGCTTTGTCTGTCTTCATCAAATCCAGAGTGTGTGTGTGTGTGTGCCATGCTTGGTGCGTGTGCATGCGGGCTGATAGGCAGGGATGAGGCTGCATCTGCAGGCATCTCTGTGCTTTTGTGCAGTTCTTTGCTCTGCTGCTCTGTGTCGATCCTGCCTGACTGCTTACGCCCATAAGCTCTGCTTCTTTCTAGATCAACCCCAGAGCCTGTGCGGTACCTCGCACAAGTGCATGTGGAAGGAGCTGTTTGGATCCTTGTCAGAATGACTCATGCCTCAAATGTTGATCCCTGTTCACATCACTCCCCAGGCTTGTCTGCTGCCTGGCAGGTGTGCACGTGGAGCTGTTTGAACACCTCTGAAAGCCACTCATGAGCAAGTGATGAGCCTTGCTCAATCAACCCCGGGGCTTGAGCGCTGCCTGGTGCACATGCATGTGAAGCTGTACAAATCCTGTCATGTGAACCTGTACAAGTCCAATCCACCACTCGTGCCCGTGTGTTAGATCCCTTTCCATTACCCTCAGGGCCTGTGTGCGGCTTGGCACCTGCGCATGTGAAGCGATGCAAAGCCTAATCCTCATAACCACTCGTGCTCAAGCTATATCTCTTCCTCGGTCACCCTCAGGGCCTGTGCTCTGCCTGGGGCGCGTGCATGTGGGCTCGTGGGCGAGGACGAGGATGAAAATCTGCTGGTGGCGGCTGCAGCTGCGCCACTGCAGGCAGCCCTGCTGTTTGCAGGTGAGCATGGTTTGGGGGCTCTCTTGTGTTATGAGTGTTGCTGCCAGGAGCATGCAACTTTTGCAGCAAAAACTCACAATGCCCTGCTATGTGGTGTGCTTGTGCAAATGAAAAGTTTACATTTGTCCCCTGTCTCAACTTTAAAGGTGGGCAATAAGTACAGGCAGGGCCTGTGGGGGCTCTACCTGGCATCTGCGATAGGTCCAATCGCTCTGGTTCCTACTTGTAGGCAAGCAGGCAAGCACTGTGCATTCGTGAGCACACTGCGCATTCAAAGCTTGTGGGGGATGTGCCTGGCATCTGTCTCAGGTCCACACAAGCAATGCTGCTTGTTGTTGCTCTGCAGGCGAGCACACAGTGCAGGCAGGGCTCGTGGGGGCTGTGCCTGGCATCTGTCTCAGGTCCACGCAAGCATTGCTTCTCATTGCTGCTTGCCGTTGCTCTGCAGGCGAGCACACAGTGCAGGCAGGGCTTGTGGGGACTGTGCCTGGAGCCCTACTGTCTGGCGTTCGCGAGGCAGCGCGCGCAAACAAGCTGCTGCTGCAGCTGCGCATTGGAGGAGAGATTGTGGATACTGAGGTGAGCATGTGTGGACTCAAAGGTAAGCCTTTGTTCCTGGTGTCCTGCTGCCCCGTGTTTGAGAGGCAGGGTGCGCATTCAAGCTGCAGCTGCGCATTTAGGAGGAGATTGTGGGTACAGAGGTGAGCATGTGTGGACTCAAAGGTAAGCCTTTGTTCCTGGTGTCCTGCTGCCCCGTGTTCGAGAGGCAGGGTGCGCATATAAGCTGCAGCTGCGCATTGGAGGAGAGATTGTGGACACTGAGGTGAGCATGTGTGAGACCCAGAGGTGAGCCTGTATTTGTGGTGCCCTGCTGTCCCGTGTTTGGGAGGCAGGGTGCGCATACAAGCTGCAGCTGCACATTTAGGAGGAGATTGTGGACACTGAGGTGAGCATGTGTGGACCCAAAGGTGAGCCTGTATTTGTGGTGCCCTGCTGTCCCGTGTTTGAGAGGCAGGGTGCGCACACAAGCTGCAGCTGCAGCTGCGCATTGGAGGAGAAATTGTGGACACAGAGGTGAGCATGTGTGGGAGGGGCTGTGCCCGGAGCCCTGCTGTCCAGTAGCCAGTGTGCAAAAGGTAGCGCATGCAATCAAGCTGCTGCTGCAGCTGCGCAGTAACAGGGAAGTCGTGAAACCGGAGATGAGCATGTGTGAAAGGTAGGCATTTGTGGCTTTGCCTTTGTATTTCTCCTGTAGTGTGTGTGTATGTGCCCGCCCACGATTTCCCAGGGCAAATGTTAAGCAAATGACGTACGTGCATAAAGTACGCCAACTCCTCTCTTGGTGCATTTGCAGGTGCTGGATGAGACAGAGCTGGACACAGGGAAGCTGAAAGCAGACGCCAAGCAACGAGACAAGGAGCGCCGGCAAGCTGTGAAACAGAAGCAGAAGGTGGGGGCAGCGCCTCACAGAGCTCCAGCGAGCTGTGGAAAAAAAAAGCAAAAGCAGGAAGGAAAACAGAGGCAAGAAGCAAGCAGTGAAACAAGAGCAAAAGCAGAAAGGAAAACAGAGGCAAGAAGCGAGCAGTGAAACAAGAGCAAAAGCAGAAACACTCGAGGCAAGAAGCAAGAGCAAATGCGAGCTGTGGGACTGCTAAGATGCGCAGCAGAGGCAGTGAAGTAGTGAAGTAGAAGCTTTGAAGCAGAAGCATTTTTGGTTGCAGAGGCCCTGTGGATGTGCGTTACTGCCCTGTGTGTGTTAATGCCCTGTGGTGTGTGTGTGCGCGCGCGCGTGCACGCGTATGTTCCTGCCCTGTAAATGTGCGTTACTGCCCTGTGTGTGTTACCGCCTTGTGGATGTGCGTTACTGCCCTGTGTGTGCGCATATGTGTGCATGTGTGTGTGTTACTGCCCTGTTTGTGTTACTGCCCTGTGGATGTACATTACTCAAATGTACTTTGCTGTGTCCTGTGACGATATCTCCCCTTTGTTGAACGTGAAAGGTGACTGCGGCAATGGTGACAAGGATCCATACACGAACCACGTTTTGTTGGAACACATCATAAATGAAGCAACTACAAGAATGTTTGTTGTCATCTCGTGAATTCCCGTGCGTCCTTATGTCTTTGCCAAACTCTGTTACCTCATGGTGCACACGTGCACACACACAAACACACATGCACACACGCACATACACACACAACTATTCACGCACACACACACACACTCACGCACACACACATACATACACACATACACACACAACTATACACACAACACACACTGTGCGCTGTCAATGTGACCTCAGGAGGAGGCCAAAGCTGCAAAGGCTGAGGAAAACAAGGCCAAGAAGGCAGCCGCAGCAGCTGCCAAGAAAAGGAAGAAAGAGGAGCAAGAGGTGGGCATATGCATGTGCACTTTCCTGTCTATCTTGGGGTTGCACTCTGTAGAAATTATGGAAATGGCGTATACAATTAATCGAGAAGGGCTATGCTCTCTGGCATACAGGGCATGAATCAGCATGGTGTATGCACTTACTGTCAATTTAGGGCATTGGGGGCTTATGCTCACCGTAAGAGGTCATGATTTTGGCTGCCACAGGGGCTTTTCTACACCTTTCATCAATCTTGAGCTCGTGATCTCTGTCAGAGGGGGCGTTTGACGGCTAAGTTTTGGGAATGGTCAAATGGTGCTATTGTGCTTGAGATTTGGCAGGGAACCCCCTGTACTGCTCAAACGTCCCCCTTCAGAATTGGGTGAATCTGATCTGCCCGGTTACTCAGACCCCAGAAGGATCAAGCAAACAGAAGAAGGCAGGCGTGGTGCTCAATGCACAAATGAGCGCACTCAAAGAATGTCACCCATTCTCTTTGTTCAACCTACAAACAGGGGGGTGTGCTCTGCCTGATGAGGGGGAAGAACCCAGCAACAGTGTGAGGTAGATACAAAGTGTGTGGCGTCTTCTTCACCTTCCTTCTTGGACTCAAGATGGGGATGCTCTGCCTGATGATGAATGGGAAACAAGTAACAGCCAGAGCAAGATGAATGCCGAGCATGAGGTTTCTCTCAACTCACTTTTTCCCCCCATAAAACACAGGATGGGGATGCCCTGCCTGATGATGAGGAAGAAACCAGCGACAGCGAGAGCGAGACGGATGTGGAGAGGGAGGTGAAGAAGCCACGCAAGCGGAGGCAGAAGGGGGAGGGCGGCAAGCGCGGCAAGGGCAAGCGCGGGAGGAGCCCAGGAGCTGGCAGCGAGGGGGAGAAGCCAGGTGTGTGTGTGTATGTATGTGTGTGTAGGTGTGTGTGTATGTGTATGTGAGTGTACGCGCTTGTGTGTTTTGTGTGCGTGTGTGTGTTTGGGGAGCGTATTTTGCATGCCCTCCATATCGCTTTAGTTCAGAAGCTGCGGAAGCTTGGACATTGTTTGCAGTGCGCACTGCCCCTGATCAGCCCGTGGTATCACAGTCTTTTGCGAGAATGGTCAGACATTGGTTGCAATGCACACTGCCCCTGACCAGCCCGTGGCATCACAGTCTGTTGCAAGAATGGTCAAGAAAAAAGGGGAGGGGCTGGAACCATTGGATCAGGCCTGTGTGTGGCACACAGGTACCTCTCCCCCATGCTGTACACTTTTAGTGGGGCTTCTTTGCACCCAATCCTGCATTGCATCGTGCTCCTTTTTGTGCTGCCTCTGTAATACCTTGGTGCTGTCATTTGTGCAGAGCTCCTCCTGCTCCGTTTCTTGTCTCTTATTTTATTTTTGGGTGCGCTATTGGGTGTGCCACCTTGTGTCTCAAACGCAAGTCGTCCGGCTTTGCGCTTTTTTTACGTTCACCCACCCTTTGTATTTGCACATCCCTCTGTCTTGTGCGTGCAATGTCACGCTGCTTACCATGCTTATGTACTACTTCTCTGCCGCGTAATTTTTGCAGGCGAGGAGGGGGAGGATGAAGAAGAGGAGGGGACTAAGGGCAAGAAGGCCAAAAGGGGGCGTGGGGGTGAAAAAGGCCCTTCCACTCGGCGCAAAAAACCGCCCTCAGAGCCAGAGGCAGACATGTTCATGGACCCCATCAGGTGCGTGCGTGCAGCATGTGTGTGGGGGAGGAGGGGGATATTGTGTGTGATTGGCCAAAGGGGTGTGTCTCCTCAAGTTTACGAGCATGTGGTATATTCATATATGTGTGTAATATAAATGTTTCATAATATATTATTCATATTGCTAAATGCAGTCTTTACATATATGTAATACACAGCCACTTGCCACAGGAAGCTGTTTATGCTGGGCAGAGTCGACACCAATGCTTAATTGTGCACTGGCAAGGCTGCATGATGAAGCATATCTGTGCACCCTTATCGTCTGCCAATTTCATGTTGGGGTTGGCTACAAGTGTGCGCCAGTCATATCTGGCCAGTCAAATTAAGTCTACCAAAGGACACGAACCTTTATGGGTCTTTTTGAAGCCTCACTTTGTTGTAACAGGCAGGATTTGATCATTATGCACCCTTTAAAAAAAAGTATTATATTATGATCCCGCCTCGATCCCGCACCCCCCTCAGTATTAATTTTTGGATGTCCTGCATTTTCCCGCAGGGACACTCATCCCCTATCTGCCTTAAGAGCGGTGAAATGAGCATTGCGTGTACAAGCAGCACACACACCGCGCCTGCAAGTGTGGACCTGCAAGATACACAATTCTGCACACTCTTACTCTTAGAGTCTTTCGAGAGCTGCTGTTTAAATTCTGCACGTATCGCTATTGCAATCTAAGTAACCTGTAACATGTCCAGTATCCACAATGCCAGAATAAGTTGCTTTACAATTGCATTGAGTCCGGCATCTAGTTGCTGCCATTCCCAGCTGTTGACGCCCCTCTGTGGCGCTTCAGGGCCAACGTCTTCATTCCTTCCAAAATAATTGGTTCTTGGTATCTCGCAATCCTCCGCGTGCTCAGAGTCCATTATTTTTGGAGGTGTCTGTAGTCATTCCGAACCCCTCAAAAACATATTCATTGCAGGATGATATAAATTCTGTACGGTATGTAATTTTGTAGGCCCTTTTGGTGTAAAGTGTGTGCTGGAGAGGAGCCCATTGACACGACACACCAGCTGCGCTGGCGCAACATCCTGCAGGCATGTGGAGCAGCAAGCATGAATATTGTTGACATGGTTGCGCGCCATTGATTTGAATGCACACACATACCTGCCCGTACCTGCAGGTATGAGGAGCAGCAAGCCAGACGCGGGGAGCTGCGCAACTTCCTGAAGTCAGTGCACAAGGCCATGATCAATGCTGCAAAAGGTGTGTGAGGAACTGCCCCTGAAAAAGTGCATCTGTGTATGAAATGCCATTTTCAATCGAAAAGGCCATGATCGATGCTACAAAAACTGGGTGGGAGGAACTGCCCAAAAAAAGGTGCATCGGTGTGTGAAATGCCATATGTCCAGTGCTGCCCAATGTGGGGGTGGGTCCAACCTCATAAAACCAAAAGGGCTGGTTGGCAACTCGTCAATCTGAAGAGACTGAGCCTCTATGATATGTAGGGTTGGGCAGCCACCTAGCCGAGCCTCGCTGAGGGCGTGGCTAGGCGAGACTTGGGGGGGCTATTCAGCGGATGGGCCTCACCCTCGGTGTGAACAAGGATCACCAAAAAACGCGGGAAATTGTCTTCCTCAGTCAATCATCAAATGTTCTTGAAAATGACATACTTATAGAAATATGTCAGTAAAGTGTTATGAAATGATACTGATGGCAGTGCCACGGGAGTAGATGTTGGTGAAAGCTTGGGTATGCAGCAGTATGGTGGTGCCAACATGCATTTGAGGCAGCCAAGAAGCAGAAGGAGAGGGGGAAGGCATGGTGGCAGTGCGTCTATGTGGTACTTGTGGCCGTCTCCGCAACTCAGGTACTGTGCAAGCTACAATGCAAGCTCTGCAAAGTGCTGCTCAGCCCATCCAACCCTCCTGATATGTGCAAGTCAGACCTTTAACTGGAAAGCTCCAAGGGGCATGGGAAGGGTATGCAAGGTCTGGTGACACAGGGCGGTGGAGCAGGAGCAGCAGCAGCAGGAACAGCAGCAGCAGGAGGAGGCATCGGTGAGCAACAAACGCTGTGCAACGGGCCAGCTGGCCGCAAGGCTGCACCCTTAGGGTGATGGCGCCCTCCCTCCCCGTTGCTGAACGCATCAACTTCTGGCACGTGGGGGCCAAGAAGGATGTTCCTGTGCTTGCTGGAGTTGCTGTGCGCTTGCTGTGCATGCAGTGGCCTACTGCATGTGCCAGTGGGCACAGCTTGTCTGCTTGGGGCCAGCTGTACACCAAGCACTGCCCTCAGTTGGCTCTGGAGCACGCCAGGAACATCATCTGCGTGCGCTGTAACAGCAAACAGCTCACTGAGGATGACCTGGAAGCTGGCTTGCAGCTGCATGAGGAGAATAAATAGTAGTGATGACGGGGGTTGTAAGAGGGGGGGGGGGGCAGTGCTTCTTTTTTGGTGTTTCAAAAGCCCTGATTTTATGACACACCCAAAAATGCCCATTTCTAAAACCATTTTCTAGCTTTTGCCCCCATGCCTGCGGCCCGCTTATACCTGCTAAGTGTTTGTACTCCGCCCCCTTGTCAAGGCGCTGCTGCCGAGCTGCCCTGTCTTTCTGTGCCTGCTGCCAAGCTGCTACGCGATCCGTGTGTTCCTTGCCCTGCTCATGCGAGTTAACGCATGCTGCCCTACTCTGGAAGCTGGTCTCGCACAGGATGTACTTTGCCAAGTAGTCATTGTTGTCACCAAGACCACCATCCTTAAGCCAATGTTTGCGCCAGGGGCAGTTGGGGGGTCATACCAGGATGCTTGAAACTTACTGGTGAGACCATGTGGCTTTTTGGCCTTGTACTGACCATCACTCTGTTCCCTTTTCGTCTTTTTCCTACTTCCGTCCTTTTCCTCATCACTCATTGAAATGTTTTGTCCAATGGGCTACTGGACTCAAAATTTTGGGGGTGTCGAAGGTATTTTAAGGTGCTTCGACCCCCTTTTCACCAAAGCCCCTCGAGGCCCCAAAATCCCGGATTTTCTAGCGATAACTAGACTCTGGCGCCAAAAAGGAAGCACTGGTGGGGGGGGAGAACGGGACAAGTTCGCCTGGATTGTTCAACTCATTTTGACTTGCTGGACAGCCGATTGATCATTGAAAATTTTTAAGAAGCAGCCTGAAATTTCTTGGACAGAATGGAGCCTCCTTTGAGCAGGTTTCCAACCATAACCCCTCAACAAGGCCCTACCCAAGTAGGCTGAGCCTTTTCTAGACCCGGCAAGCCTATTTGCAAGATTGGGACACCCTATTTACCCATGGCTAATGATATAGTCTCTTTTAACTTGCAGCTTAAGTAAACTATGCGTCAGGCAGCCTTTTTGGTTTGCTTTGAAAAAGTGTATTGCGAAGACGCTGAGCGTTGTGTTCGTGCAGACACTGAGTGCATTGTTTAGGTGTCAAATTTTTGGAAAGCAGCCTTTGTCTAGTTTGGTCCATCCCATCTGAAGCACTTGCTCAAGTGCTCAAGCCCGGCAGGCACCAGTAAGGAAACCTTTTTTCCTTTCCTTTTTCTTTTTTTTTTACACCCATAGCAGCAGCTCCCTGCCCTAGCTCCAATTTACAGGGGGAGCAGCTTGAGCACACTCGCACCCATCTCCACACCTGCACCTCCACCCTCTGCAGATCTAGCAGATGCTCAGATGCTCCATCTCGGCATGCACCAGTTAGGAAGCCTTTCCTTGCTCTCGCTTCACAAGAGCCTGCTCACTGATCTCAGACATCCGACCATACAATCATCCAAAGCTTCTTGTGATGTTGCCCCTCTTGCTGCTGCACTCCTTGCACTACACCGCACTGCACTGCTCAGAGATTGTGTGTTGACGACGAGATCACAAACGCAGACTTTCCTCACCAAATCCTGCTCTGTGGGGAAACTCCACAAGCATACGCGCACACATATATCCATTCCATGCATGTGGACCCGTCCCCATAACTCGTCCTGCATGGCTTCCTTGTGTTTGCGCACTCTCACTTATGCTAATTCTCTCTGCCCGCCCCTTCACAGATAACGTGCAGCCAATTTGGGAGATCATAGAAGCGGCAGAGTCCATTGATAACAGGTGATGCCCTAGGGAGGGTACAGGAAGATACAAGAGACCATTGCTTTCTGCTGTATGAGGTTACCACAGGAGGTCATAGAAGCAGCAGGTTCCACCGATAACAGGTGCATGTGTCCATTTCCTGTTCATGTGTTCCTCCTTCCTTGGATCAGATGATGGTAGGGCCCATGTATCCAATGATGCTGGGGTTCATGTCTTAGTCGGGGACCATGGCCATTCCTAGGTGGTGAGATGCTCTGCGCATGCACATCGTGGACTTAGAAACCCTGAGGAACAGATGTGATGGTGCGCAGTATGTGTTTCTCAGGGTGCCTGAAACATGATCAAGGAATTTGCCCTTTTTCTCAAGCTACCCACTTCTGCAAAACAAAAGCACCATCCTCTGTGTGTGTGTGCGCGCGAACGCATGCACACGCGCGCATGTGCTGTTGGGTGTGCTTATGCAAATGGCAAAACAGCTGCACAACTGGAAATGTGCATAGATATGTGCTAACAAGAGCTGTTGTGACACTGAAACTATGTGTGCAGGAGCCAGCTAATCAACGTGCTGCTGCATGCCGACCAGGATGCGTTGAAGTTCATGGGTGGGGACGACCCCATCCTCAGGATCCTGGCAGCGTGGGTGCAGGTGTGTGAAAAATGTTTCGGCAGTGATCGTCATTGATGTCACCCATGATTGATGAGCCAGATGGCAGCAGGTGTGAGCTTGGTGTCATCCATGATCAGTTTCATCCATGGTTGATAAGCCAGATGGCAGCATAGATGTGAGATGCAGATGCAGATGTGATTGCCAAGGCATCCTCGTGCAGCAAAAGTTGCAGTGGGCTTTGAATAGGATCTTCTGTTCACACTCACACACACACACACACACATACACACACAGAGGATAGTGCTCGATCCCGGGTGCACGTGAGCCTGAGCACGAGTCTGCCCCGTTTTTGTTCATGAACATGGTAGTACGTATCTCTGTGTCTCACAGGCATTCGCTGGTGCCTGCCCTCTTCTCTTGACTTGCATCTCAGGCGTACCCACACTGTCCTGCAATCACGCGTATGCAGGATCTGGCACAAGAGGCCAGCACAGAGCACCTGTTGCTCTCCTTGTTCAAGGTGTTTGAGCGCATGCCATCCAGGTAAATGCATGCCAGCACAGAGCACCCTTTGCTCCCCTTGTTAAAGGTGTTTGGGCGCATGCCATCCAGGTAGACGTAGGCCTGCACAGTGCATCAGTTGCTCTCCTTGCTCAAGATTCTCAAGCGCATGCCATTCGGGTAAACGCAATGAGCCGGCACAGAACTTGTGTTGCTGTCCTTGCTCAAGATGTTAAGCACATGCCACTTAAGTGGATGTGGCCTGTTTGGATTGGCACACGCTGTTCCAATCTTGACGTTATATAGCGTGTGCATCCCGTCATGTGTTGATTAGGTGTCCAGCAAGCTGTCCCTCTCGGCAGATCGTGCCAGTTCATGAGGGTTGCGGTTTGTGTCTGACACGCTTAGTCTGAGCAGTGCAGGGCGATGATTGGCATCAGGAGCAGCGTTAGCTAGCAGCGAATGTGATTGATTAATTGCTTTGCTTTGTTCACAGCTTTGTCAGGAGCAACAGTGTGAGTGGCGCGTTGGAGTATTCAGGCAAGAGCAGGCTGCGATGCTTTGGGCCATGATGCCCTTTTGCATCCATTTAGTAGGTTTCATTTGTCTTGCTGTCACCCTGTGATTGAGTGGTGGCTGGTGGATTTCAAAACTGGTGGCGGCAACCGGTGCAACCTTGGAAGCTTGTGACCGATGGTGGCTGATGAGAATCTTGTACTGGTAGTGGCTGAAAGAGAAAGCCAAGTAGTGAAGAAGTGTGGAAAAGGCAGATGGATGGTGGTAGCTAAGACAATGAATGTGGATCCTTTTTGCCTTGATCAAAACCCTCTTATGGGTGGTAGCTACGGGTCCCAAGACAACGGGTCCCTACGTAGTGGGTCTCCAATCATCCAACTTGTGGTGCACAGCTGCATGCATGTGCATTCACCTGGGTAACTCCCCTCCCCTCCTGCTAGCTCTGTGCGCATTTTCCAATACAAAGTTGTGTATTTTGACTTTATCCTCACTTAATTACACCAAATTCCGTGTAATTTATTGCATGGCCAAATGGATGCCTCCATTTCATCTGCTCTGCCATGGATTGCATTCCATGGAATATATTGCACGGTCAAAGGATGCCCTCATTTCATCTGCTCTGTCATGGATTGCATTGCATGGAACCTTGGAACACATTTCATCTGCACTATATGTGGAACACATTCCATCCGCATGTTCTTGGGATATGTTTAATGGAACTTTGGAATATATTGCATGGCCAAATGATGCCTCCATTTCATCTGCTCTGTCATGGATTGTGTTTCATGGAACTTTGGAACACGTCTCACCCGCACTGTACCTGGAACTCATTTCATCTGCACTTTATTTGGAACACGTTCCATCCGCGCGTTCCTGGGATATGTTTGATGAAGCTTTGGAAGGATGCCTCTATTTTGTCCACGCTTGAATGGAGTAGATTTCATGGAATATAATGCATGGCAGAAGAAAGTCTCCATTTTGTCCGCACTTTCATGCAACATATCGCATGGCTAAAACATGCTCCAATTTCATCCACAAGAATGCGCCTTTGTTGGCCTTTGACACCACCTATATTTTCAAGCAAGTGCCGCATGTGCATTCCATGCACCCACGATTTGAGGGTCTTCCTCAATTCCAGGCTTTATGCACAAAATATGAAACATCCTATACCTCTCCTGGGTGTGCGCAGCGAGCTGTGCCCTGCTCATTCTTTTTGTTCCTTCTGTTATGTTATGAGCCCTGACTTGTCTGATAGCCCATAGGCCAAAATGTAATGTCAACCCTGAGGCTTGCAGACCATGTATGCTTTCGTAAGTGTTTGTCTAGCCCTCCTTTCCCAGTGCTTTGTTCCCCTTTCTAATGGTTGTATGGTGAGGGTCGGCCGACACTCCCAAAGATTCCAGGAGCAATTTTTATGTTTGCCTCCTTGATACGCAGGCTAAACAACGTGAGGGACAGCGGCTTGTTGGCAGCCGTGAAAAAGCTCCGGGGCAATGTGAGTGACTCTTTGTAGATGTAGGGGTATGCTTGGCGTGTTTAAGTGTTGACCATGCTTTGTTGGACGGTTGGTTCTGTTAACCGCTTTGTGTCACTGAAGAGCTTGCTAGTCTTGGGGGAACATGCGTGAACCCCAAAGCTGCGCGCAGCCCCAGCAATGCTTGTTATCCATGTAAGGGCTTGCATACTTGCATTAAAAGGCGTCCAGGCGGTATACTTGTCAGCAGGGGGGGATCCAGCAATCATCTGTGCGAACATGCATCACTGCCGGAGTTCATACATTTGACTGTGTGTGTGTGGTTTTTTGCAAGCACAGGATGCCCGCAAGGAAACAAGGGCAGGTGCCAACGAGCTGTGGGGCGTGTGGGACAAGCGGTTCAAGGAGCACAACCGGCAGGCCGCTATTGCTGCTGCCCAGGTGCGCATGCGTATCATATGCATGGGATGGGTCAGGCCTGTGTGGGGCGTGTGGGACAAGCAGTTCAAGTAGCACAACCGGCAGGCCGCTATTGCTGCTGCCCAGGTGCATATGAGTATCATTTGCATGGGATGGGTTAGGCTGGCGTCGGGCTTGTGAGGCAAGCGTTCCAAGGAGCATGATTGGCAGGCTACTGTTGCTGCTGCCCAGGTGCGTATGCGTATTGTGTGCATGGGAGAATGGGAGGGTTCAGGCTGCTGTGGGGCCTGTAGACAAGCGCTCAGCGCTTCAAGGAGCACAACTAGCAGGCTTCTACTTCTGCTGCACATGTGTGTATGTGTCTCATATGCATGGGATGGGTCAGGCTGCTGCTCACAAATGTGCGTGGCCCGCGGCATGTGGAGCTGGATGCGTTGCAGTATGCTTCGTTTGCTTTGCTGTTTGTACGATGCATGGAATAGGCAAGGCTGCTGCTCAGGGTTGTGCATGGCGACCGCGGCATGAGGAACTGAATGCCTCACAGTGTGCTGTACAGTTTGTAGGATACATGAGGTGCGGTGGTCAGGATGCATTTGTTGCCGCCTGGATGCGTGCATAACTGCACTCTGCAGGTGGCAAGGGTGGCAAAAAAAGCAGATCTCCGAGCGCCAACTTGCCATGACTCATGCCTGAAGCATCCAACGTGCGAAAGCAATGGGGATGCTTGCGCTTTGCAGACTGATGGTTTGTAAACAGTAGGCTTGAGGACACTTTGCACTTTTGCCCACGACTCGACCCACCACTTTTGAAAGTTGGGCTGCGCACTTTTGCCCACAACTTGACCCACGACTTTTGAAAGTTGGGCTGTGCACTTTTGCCCACAACTTGACCCACGACTTTTGAAAGTTGGGCTGCGCACTTTTGCCCACAACTTGACCCACGACTTTTGAAAGTTGGGCTGCGCACTTTTGCCCACAACTTGACCCACGACTTTTGAAAGTTGGGCTGTGCACTTTTGCCCACAACTTGACCCACGACTTTTGAAAGTTGGGCTGTGCACTTTTGCCCACAACTTGACCCACGACTTTTGAAAGTTGGGCTGCGCACTTTTGCCCACAACTTGACCCACGACTTTTGAAAGTTGGGCTGTGCACTTTTGCCCACAACTTGACCCACGACTTTTGAAAGTTGGGCTGTGCACTTTTGCCCACAACTTGACCCACGACTTTTGAAAGTTGGGCTGCCCAAAAGGAAGAAAAAGTATTGACCTATGCTTGCACACACTGACGCAAAAAAGGGCGCCGCAACATAGATAAGGAGGATGGATGTCCTCCAAACCTGGTTCCAGGCCGCAGCCATGCTCAGCCCCTGCTTAGCTGTTCCTTTGTCCACCATGCATTTTTGCCTTATCAGTGGATAGGCTGTGCAAGATCAGGCATCTTGGCTGCAGGCTTTTTGCCACCTTTAATCACGTCAGACCCATGATCGACTGCCCTCCAAGCATCAACAACATCGCTGACACCCTACTAGGCTCCAACTCGACAGAATAGACTCCTTTTACGCAGCACGCACCTTGGTTGCCTGCTCCCATCTGCTCACTTCTTTGCCCACTGCTGCTGCTGGTGTGTTTGTCCAGACAGGCTGTCCTGAGAGCATAAGCAAGGTCATTGGTCCAATCTCTTTTGAGCTCTACACCCAGTTGCATGCACCATGTGACTGCCTGCTCTGGTGCGCTCATGTCCTTACCCGCTGCTGCCGGCGTCTTTGCTAGCACACAGCTAAGTTAGTTGGTTACTCCTGAAAGTAAAGCCAAAAGCTCATTGGTCTGCTGATATCTCAGCTTTGACTGTGTATCAAGCAGCGCGCACCACGAGCATCAGCAAACCTCCCAGAGGCTGAACGCATGCCCACTTCTGTGCAGGGTACGATCACGTGCATCACTGCTTGAGGTTGCAACGGGTGTGCCACCTGCTGCCATGCCCTCATGTCCTTTTGTGCTCCTGATGCTGCTCCTGTTGTGCCTGCATGTGCAGGCTGCTGCTGAGGCGCCCATGGCCAGAGACCCCTTGCTGGGCCTCACACCTGCTCGTGTCCTGATCTGCTCCTGCCGCTGCTCCTGGTGTGCTTGTGTGTACAGGCTGCTGCCAAGGCGTCCATGGCCATTGACCCCTTGCTGGGCTTGGATTCCATCAAGCAGGCACAGCAGCAGCCCTTTGGAGGTACCTTGCTGCCTCATCAGCTCTTGCAGCCACAGCCACTGCAGCAACAAGTGCAAGATGGGCAGCAGCAGCAGCAGCAGCAGCCGCAGCAGCAGAACGGGCAGCAAGAGGTGCCCATGGAGGAGGCCAAGCCGCAAGGTAAGGGCATGTGTATGTGAACAGATTTGCATTATGCCCTGGGGATTGTACATGAACAAGCCCCAACATGATGTCATATGGCTGTGCCTGGTTGTGCACCAGCCGCAATGTGATGCCATGTAGATTTGCCTGATTCAGCACAAGCTGCAATGTGACGTGGCTGTGACTGATTGTGCACACCAGCCGCAATGTGATGCCATGTAGATATACCTGATTCAGCACAAGCGGCAACGTGGCTGTGCCTGGTTGTGCACAAGCCGCAATGTGAAGCGTAATGACTGTGCCTGATTCAGCACAAGCGGCAACGCGACGCAGCTGTGACTGGTCGTGCACAGGTGCACCATATGCCGTGGCTGTGCCTCATCATACGCAAGCTGCACCGTGATCCCATATGGCTGTGTTTGATGGTGCACAGGGGTCCCTTACTCACTGGGCAGGCTGTGGTGTGCCGCTGCTGCTGCTGTTGTCGCATGTTCAGCTCCTCACCACTTGCACACTCATCCTTGGCTGTACTGCTGCTGCTGCTGCTGTAGGAGTGAGTATAGAGCAGCTGGACGAGGAGGACAGGGCGCGCATCCAAGCCCTTGAGGCCAAGTTGGCAGAGGATGAGCGCTTGGCGCAGGAGGCAGAGCAGAGGTGTGTGCGCGCGCGTGTGCATCTTTTTGTGCGTGCTTGCTTCTGGTCATTTGCGCTTGCCCTTGTTTTTGTAGGGTTTAGATTTATTTTTTGGCTTGCATGCTAACACAGGTCTGCACAGCTGGCTGACTCGATTTGTTTAATCAAACACAAATTGCAGGGGCTGCAGCTGTTACAGGCAAGCACGAACCATGCGCTCCTGTTTTTCTAGCTCCACTCCTTCATGTTTTAAAAACCGCTTTTCTTGCTCCAATCCTTCATGTTTTAAAACCTGTCCTGTCTGTTTGGTTGTTGGGAAAAGTGCTTGAACTGACTTCACCTCCCACACTTTTGCATACACCATTCCAATGTTCCACCTGTATTTCATATTACCGTACGTCCACGACCAGTTCGAATGGTCCCCTTCAGAAAATTAATAAAAATTTCGAATCTAGTTCAAATGGAGGTCCCACAATTAATATTTTAATTCGAATGGGGTTCGAAAGGCTTCTTACTGGCATTAATTTCTTAGTTCGAATGCCCAATTCGAATCCATGCTGCTGCTGCTGCTGCTGCTGCTGCTGCTGCTGCTGCCTCTGCTGCTGATGGTGATGCTGATGGAAGCTTTGCTGCCGGACTGTTGCTGCTGCTGGAGGGGGCAGGAGAGGCTTGGGCGCATTTTTGCTCCCTGAGAAGGACACACCTCACCATCAGCATCCAACCCTAAACAATCCACAAGCTGTCACTGCCGTCCAGTGAGCCCATGCACTAACACTGGAGCCTATGCATGCAACATCAACCGAGCTGTCACCTGGAGGACGCCCCACAGGGTTCTGCTGTACTGGCTGCCCCTTCTTGGATGCCTGGGCCATGGCAAGCTTGTTTTGGGTCGCTAAGAGCTGCTGGGTGGGAGATACAGGCTTAAGCCACCTAGTTAGGGGGTTGGAGCTTGAGCTGGGGGCCTGGGAGGCCATTTTCCGCACAAGCCCTTTTGAGCCCAAGAATTAATTAATTTCCAATTCGAATAAGGTTCAAACGACCTGTCAATAATTAATAAGAAATATTTCGAATTTTGGCTCCAGAATTAATTAATTTTCGAACTGGTCGTGGACGTACGGTATCTCTGTGCTTCCAGCCTTTTCCCACAAAATGCAGATTGGAATATCAACGTGCTGACACAACTCTAGCCCTCGAAACCATGCATCCAATTCCACTTTCCATTGCAGAATTGGGCACGGACCCGACCTTGGCAAATTCATCGCTTCAGCTCATTGGCTCCCTGACGTCCCATCTATTCTCAGCGTCCTTCCAACAACGCTCAAAACCGCGTTGTTGGGACACCATGCCAGAAGTCACAATGCGTGCAGGCAGTGAGGACGGAGGGACCGCTGTCCAGCCTATCCTTAGTGTACGCGGCCTGACTGCAAACATTATCTTCTCCTCTCTGCTTATAGACAACAACAGGTCAGAGGGTGGCTGCTCAGCTGCCTGTCCTCAATGCACGCAGCCTAATGACAAGCGCAGTCCTTTCCTCTCTGTATGCAGGCTACAAGGGCGGCATGCAACCTTCGCAGCAAACAATCATCAACCCAGCAAATAGTCATCTATTATCATCATCTACGTGATGCATACAGGTTACAAGAGCAGCAGCCAGGGGCGTCCTCGGCACCCCGGCTCCCGCGCATCCCCACTTTTGATGAGTACTCTAAGAAGCGACACAGCAAGAAGGAGCGCGCCAGATCAAAGAAGGAGGGCGTGCAGGCAGGGAGTGCTGCGAAGGAAGGCGCTGCTCCAGGGGTCGCAGACAAAGCACTGGATGCTGGATCCGGAGCAGCTACAGCACCAGCACCAGCCACAGCAGGTCTGAGGGCTCAGGGCGCCTGTGACCATGGGGTAGTTGTTGTCGCTTCAGCTGTTTGTAGTTGGCACTTCACGTGCTGGCAGATTATTGGCTTGCCACTGCAGGTGCTCATGACCATTTAAAACAGGGTATGGCACATGGCACTTCAGGTGTTTGTTGTTTGCACTTGAGGTGTTCCTGGCAATACTGGTCTGGCACTAGAGCTGCTTGTGACCATGGGGTGGTTTCTAGTGCTTGTGACAACTAGCTTGTTGTTGGAACTTGGGTGCCTGTGACCATGGGGTAGCTGTTGACCCTTCAGGTGCTCGTAACAAAGGATTAGCTGTTGGTGTTTCATTGGCTTGCCTGCTGCCAGCTACTCTGTTGTTTGCATGCACATGCTCACTCGTTCCCATTTTGTTGTGCAGGATAGTAATAGGGTCACAACGCGCAGGCACCAGCAGCGCTAGCGCAGCTGTGCCCACGCCCTTGTACAACACCTTCACTGCGGTGCATGCAAGTACTCAACTCTCTTGTAAAAAATACAAATAAACATGGCCACAACGCGCAGGCACCAGCAGTGGCAGCGCAGCTGTGCCCACGCCCCTGTACAACATTGTGACCAAGATGCTGACGTCTGCTGTGAACAAGGGGGAACTCCAGAAGGACCGCTTCAAGATCATGCGCGAGAAGGTCATTGCTAAGGTGGGTGTGCGCAGGAGCACAGCATGCACTTTGCTTCATAGCAAAGCCAGGGGAAAACTGCTCCAAAAATGCGACAAGGTCTAAGTGAGATGTCGAGGAACTGCTGTTGCGCACACCTGCATTAGTTACCTCCCATGAGAGTCCACAACAAGAGTTCACAACACACAGCAAATGCAGGGCAAAGGACAGCGCAAAGAGATGGGCAGACATGGCCTGTCTTGATCAAGCATAGGGGCCCTGGCTATGCATGCATGAAGCAGGCACTTATTCAGAAATAGAGGCAGGCATGACATTGTGATCATTGGCTCACATGACGCTGTGATCATTGGCGTTGTGACTTTAGGCGCTGTGACTGTAGGCAGAAGATCAGCACCTGCGCTGGAACACACGGCAGTGTGACAGAAGAGGTGCTGCATCAGAGGCCCGTGTCTGCCCAGCGCCTTGCAAGCCGGGCCTTGCATTCTGTGCCGTGCTTGCCCTGCCTCTGGTGTGCTTTGCGGCTGTGTGCCTTGCAAGCTGTGTAAGCAGTGTGTCGTTTGCGCGCAAGCACTGCTGTTTTTGGATGTAGGGAGTGGTTCTGCTGCCCACACAAACTTCCTGTGTCCCTGTGCACAAGCAGCTGGTAATAACGCAAAGGCTGCGTACCAGGAGTCGGCACAGCCGTCCCAAACATCTACTGGCATTCCTCAGTGGATTCCATGCATGCTATTTGTTAGCATTCCTTGGGTATCGTTCCTAAGTACAACACCTACTGGCATCTCTGGCACAGTGCTCAAGAGGTGGTGCGCCCTGGCAAAGCTTTCTTTCCCCCCGGCTGGCTGCATGGAAGAGCATGCCACATCTTGCATCTTACTTAATGGATGAGCATGGCTCATCCGCTAAAAAATTCTCATTTTGTGTGAAGTTATGCCTCAAAGGGTTCACGCTGTGCTTGACAGCCACAGTGCTCTTCCATCGGCTGTTGCTGCTTTGAGCTGATGCAGATTCCTTGATGCAAGCAGCCGGATTTAGACTGCGCAGCATTTCCTATATCTTTTTCTTTTCATACACAGATAGCCAGCAAGAAGGCAGACGCAGAACTACTCTTAGATACAAATATCGTTGTGCGCAACCGAGGACGATTGCTGCTTTGTGCATGTGCAGATTGCCAGCGGGAAGGCAGAGGCAGAGGTACACTCGGAACCGTATGTGCGCCAAAACATGGACAAGATTAAGCGGCTGGTGAAGTCTTACATAGAGGCAAAGCAAGCCAAGGGGAAGAGTGCTTCGTGATGGTGGAGCCTTGCATATAAGCAAAGCAAAGCAAGCCAAGGGGAGGAATGGCTCAGGGTGGGCTTGTGACTGCTACATACGTGGAAGCTGAGCATGTCTCGGTGACAAATGGCTGGTGATGACTTCGCTAAGATGCTTCATAACTGCGTTTTAAAAGAAAAAAGCAGTCCAAACAGCAGGACATTCATAATGGGTCAGGGCTCTGCTGCAACATCTTTTGCTGCTGTGCCCGGCTTTCCTAACGATGACAGCTGAAGGGGGGGGAGACTTCAACACGACCAGAGAGGGAATGCCTGCCGGGTATGAATGTAAGGGATGCCTGCGGCGTATGAATGTAGGGGATGCTTGCAGCATGAACATAGGGGAGACTTCAACACGACCAGAGAGGGAATGCCTGCCGCGTATGAATGTAAGGGATGCCTGCAGCGTATGAATGTAGGGGATGCTTGCAGCATGAACATAGGGGAGACTTCAACACGACCAGAGAGGGAATGCCTGCCGCGTATGAATGTAAGGGATGCCTGCAGCGTATGAATGTAGGGGATGCTTGCAGCATGAACATAGGGGAGTCATCAACACGACCAGAGAGAAAAAGCCTGCGGCATATGAATGTAAGGGATGCCCGTCGAGGGATGCCTGCGGCATGAACATGGGGGAGTCATCGACACAATCAGAGAGGGGATGCCTGCAGCGTGTGAATATCTCGCTGTGTGGCTTTAGGTCGCAGCTGACAGAAGCTGCGTGCTTTCGGTCAAAATGCCTGCCAGTGACTGCTAGGAGGTGTGACGAATAACTTGTGTATAAGATGGAGTGGCTGACCACAGACAAGGAGCAATAAGCTGCCATCATCGAGCCCAAATCCAGAGCTAAGCGTTCAAAGGTCGCAGCTCTCAAGGAACACAGCAATACTGGCCTGTCATGGCCAGTTTGAGGCGCTTGGCCACGATTTCTGGTGCTGCATGCTGCCTGGGCATCTGGTTGCTATGTAAGTCCGCCAGTCTAGTTGGTGCTGATTGAGCTGTCCCAGCCAGGCAACGTCGCCTTGCACCTTGAATTGCCCGGGCTCAGGAGGGCGTGAATTGAAGAGGGAGACGTAAAAGTGATTGGAAAGCTTGGGTACCCTTTGTAATCATTATTTTAGCTAGCAATGCTTCGACCGCACTTCAAACAAGCCAGGATTTTTAGACGCCTGCATCTCAACAAATATGTGGTCACCATTGGCACAATCCATGCTACACGAGGAGAATTTTTTGCAGCTTCATGAGACCATGTGCTGTCGGTGGTGTATCAGCAAGAATTTACAATGAGTTACAATGGGATTTGACCTTCAGCCAGGTAGTTTGGCTGCTCGGTCTGCTTAACTGTTCCAACAGCACTAAAAATTTCCATGAGATCAGAAATAAAACGATAAGTCTCGTTAGTTTGCCTCTGCAAGAAATGAATAGCATCCTCAGAGCTAGCTTGAGAATAGTAGAAAGTGCCTGAATCGTCCAGAAAAACTATATAAGACGAAGGGAAGTCAGAAAATAAGTGTGCATAAGCCCTTCAAAGAGAACACACAGAAGCGCAAGAACAAAGGAACACCACATGCTTTTCATCTTGGAGTCCTTGTTCACATTTATCACAAGTTGATGTGTGCTCCTGCCAAAGTGATGTCTCAACTCTTAAAGTATGAGCATGTGAGCGAAAACGTGCTATGTTTCTTAGCGCGCGCTTGCCCAATCAAGATGCAAATACCTGGGGACAGAAAAGGGCGCACCATGAACAGACAAGGGTCTCAAAGGAAGTGCCATCCAGTGATGATATGTGGCTAATTTGTTCGTGTGGTCACCATGTTCTGCCAAGGCATCAGCATTCCACACACCTCGCAGTCTTTTTCTCAGATCGTATCTGCAAGAATTTAACATGCTAACCAGGTCTGGCTTGGTGTGAAAGGGAAAGTTTATTGATTAGCTTTAGCTTTAGATTTAGATTTACACGGGGGGACCTTCAGCCAGACTGTTCGGCTGATCGGCCTGTGACTGGTCCTCGCCAGCCAACACGATATCCATGTGAAAAAGCTTGGTCCAACTAGAGCACAATAAGAGGACGGAGGTTCATCTACGGAAGAAAGACAACTGCAATTTCAGAGCCATGCAACATATTGATTAGCTAGCTGGCACGCCAGGGTCTCGCCAGTTTCCAGATTACAGGCACCATAAGCCTCCAGTCCAAACGATTGCTATCCTGGTCAAAGAAAAGAAAGAGGAGTTCATGGAGTATAGGATTGCCATTGTTTTTGATCTAGTTCATACAGCGGACAAAGATATTCCATGGTGAACGTAAGACAAGTAGGGAGCCATTTGGGATGAGTAATGAAATGTGGAAGAGTGGGTCTCGCCTACAGACACTTGCCTGTTTTTTGTTTGTCACACAGAGCAAGGATGTAGCAACGTTCTTTGGCGCATGCAAAGAAAAAGAGGGAGGGAAAAGGGAAAAGCTGGCATGATGTCACCACGAGATCGAGCACGTCGCTATATATATCCACCCTATTGACTTCTTTTGCTTCTCTCGATGAAGTGGATACACGGTGCCTCGGCCCTAGGTACCCTCTTTTCCTTTATTGATGTGGGGAGTGATTTCACTGCCTGCGTAGTTTTTTTTCTTTTTCTTTCCACCTACAAGGGCAGCTGAGCAAAAACACTCTCAGTAAGGCCTGTAACCAGACATGTCTGTCTGAGAACTGGTAAGTGCATGCTAAAAATGATAACTTGCGAATGGCACAGATAGTAGTTGAGAACCATGGGGATCGGAGGTGCTCTGAAAGTTGTCTTCAAAGCCTTGGTTTACAGGGTAGTCTGGGGTGGATATACATATTATTAGCTCTGCTCTTTACTTTTAGAAAGCTCCAACTAGGGCTTGTAGGCCTGGGTATACTTCCAACAGCCTCCTATCGAGGAAAGGAAAGAGAAGGTTGACTTAGCTGTACTTGCCTACAATGGCTTCTTAGCTGAAGCATGATAAGAGATGCCTGAAACCAGACCAGATAACCTTAGCCAAAAAATGAGCGCTTGTTAGAAAAGAAGCTTGTAATCTGACTCAAAATGTGCCCTATCAAGGATGTCATTGCGTGTGGATCATCGTCTTCGAACTGTCTATATTTTGTAGCGTGACAGGGGAGCGCAGGTAGGGCAGTCCCAGTGCTCATCAGGTGCGTTCAGTGCCCTATCTTACAAGGAACAGCAGACTATGCCGGTGGCCTCTTAAGCTGGAAGTCAGTGCGGTGAGAAGGTGTTCATAGGTGCAGCGTCTCAACATGGGTCTACATAACTCCGTGTCCACCTCCCAATCTTGGTTGGCTCTCATAGGGAAGAGGGGAGCCCTTGCTAGGAAGTTGGAGGGCATGCTGAGGGCTTAGGGGTGGGTCTTAAGCTTGCTGGACAGAGCCTGCCCGACAGTCGTGTCGTAGATCCCGTGATGGACCGTTTGAAGTGTTTGATTTCAAGTGTGCGGTTGAAATCAACCCCAAACGTTTGAAATGCGTTTGAAAAATTTTCAAACGCATTTCAAACGCTTCAAACGGTCTGCAAACGTGCCAGGAAAGTTCTGACTAAGCTCTTTGGACTCACCTGCAGCACATTCGTATGCCTACGTGCCTGTTGGCTGTCTTTAAAACGTGTATGCTAATGATGAGTATATCTTGGTGGATGGCTGCAAGCAAGCTTGTGTGCGCCCCCATGATGGAGTTAAGCAAGGCTGCCCGCTTTCCCCCTTGTTGTTTTCCTTGTACATCAATGACGTGGACTGCTTGGCAGAAAATGTGCAAGGGGCTATTACAGGCACTAGGGACGTTTGAGTCACTCACATGCTGTATGCAGACGATCTGTGCCTCACTAGTAACCTTCCTGATCAGCTCCAACTGAAAGAAAAGAAAAGAAAAACTACGTAGGCAGAGAAACTCTCCCTACATCATTTAAGGAAAAGGAGACACATTGGCTCCAGAGAGCCGTGAGTCCCCTCCACCACAAAGTTTTAAAACAAAAAGGTTTAATGGGGGTCAGGAGGGTTACTGGAAGCACTTGGCTCCAGAACCTGGCTGTGAGAATTGCTTTTGTTCTCAATTGCACGCCTAGTGGTAACCAGTTTATGAGCATATTTAACAGAATGGGCATGCAGGCTGCGAGCAAGTTTCAAGGCACGTTGTTGGTCAAGTCCCAGTTGTTTCAACTGGTTCAGGGTATGCTCCCTATAGCAGGTCCCATCAACACCCAGAAGGATGGTGTGCAGGGTAACAGCTTTAGCAGAAATAAGTCTGCAGAGGTCTGCGTGCTGCCGCTGTGCCGCCTCCAACTGTTGTCCAGGCCTTGTATCTTCACAGTACTTGATTTCAATTAAGTGTACATGGCGCTGGTTGACATTTAATTTGTGGGGTTGTCGCACGCGGTTAGAGCCAACTGATGTTAGATAGGCTACATACGTATGCTCAGCGGAAAGGATTGGTGATAAATACTGCCAAGTTTGAGATTGTGCACTTTAATTCAAGGGGCGATAATATGCCAGTTTCCACGTCAGGTGGAGCTCGTTTGGCATGTGCAGATTCTTTTAGACATTTAGGCATGCTGTTCACAAAACAACGCAACCTGCAAGCCAGTGCGGAGTACATGTGTGCCCCTTTCCTAGCTGGTTGTAGATGGATTAGGCAATTCGCATCTGAGCACCGCCTGACAGACAGGCCACATACCATGCTCTGGCTGACTAAAGCATATGCTCTCCCTGCTAGCATGTATGCATGCCAGATTTGGGGCACTAAATTTATGAAAGGAGCTAAAATGGACTGTCCTTTGCAAACTGTGCACCTGTGCTTATTGAAGCGTATCCTTGGGGTAAAGCGCACCACTCCTAATTGGTCTGTACTGCGTGAGTGTGGGCATGAACCTTTACAGTTCTATTGGCTTCGCGCAGCAGTTAGACTTTACAATGTTTTACTGCGCAGCAACAGCACTACACTCTGTAAGGTACTGCAGGCAGATGTCGAAATGAGCAGCAGTCTTTCCCGTAAATGCTGGACCTCAGAATTTTTGGCTGCATGCACAAGCTTGGACAGGTGCAACGTGTTTACTCATTGTGTTCGGTCAGGGCAGCCTATAGTCATGAGGGAGTTTGTTGTTGATCTAAGAAAAAGGCTGCGAGGTGTGTGGAATGCTGATGCCTTGGCAGAACATGGTGACCACACGAACAAATTAGCCAAATATCATCACTGGATGGCACTTCCTTTGAGACCCTTGTCTGTTCGTGGTGCGCCCTTTTCTGTCCCCAGGTATTTGCATCTTGATTTGGGCAAGCGCGCGCTAAGAAGCATAGCACGTTTTCTCTCACATGCTCATACTTTAAGAGTTGAGACATCACTTTGGCAGGAGCACACATCAACTTGTGATAGAAGTGAACAAGGACTCCAAGATGAAAAGCATGCAGTGTTCCTTTGTTCTTGCGCTTCTGTGTGTTCTCTTCGAAGGGCTTATGCACACTTATTTTCTGACTTCCCCTCGTCTTATATAGTTTTTCTGGACGATTCAGGCCCTTTCTACTATTCTCAAGCTAGCTATGAGAATGCTATTCATTTCTTGCAGAAGCAAACTAATGAAACTTATCGTTTTATTTTCGATCTCATGGATATTTTGTGCAGTTGGAACAGTCGAACAGGCCGAGCAGCCAAACTACCTGGCTGAAGGTCAAACCCCATTGTAACTTGTTCCAGCAGAGTTGGTAGCATGAGTCCACTTCCAGCCTTCAGGGTCCAAGACTTGAGTTTACTTGAATTTACTCTGCAATTCAGACAGGTATTCTCCAACAACAGAAAGACGTATTGAAGAGCATGAAATTTCAGCAAAAGATGACGCCTGTTGAAAGGACCACAGCCAAAAAACACAACCAGGAAACTGCTCTCGCGCATCAGCTCGCTAGCTACTAACAAGTGAAAACGCCTTGCAAGAAAAGAAAAGAAAGTTGTAAGCCAGCCAAGAGGCCGCATGCATCTGCTTGCTAATGCTTCCAAATGAAATTGCCTTGCACATTCTAAGGTCTGTCCGTTACTGACCAATTATAAACAAATCATGCAAATTACACCTGTGCTAAAGGAAGGACATCTACAGCAACTTTTCCTAAGGATTTTCTATTAAAGGATTGCACCAGATGGGTACTCAAAATCGACATCTAGCAAGCTGCTTCAAGGGAAGAAGGTCTGGAAAAGGAAAGCTTTGGATACATTGCTGGCATGAATGGTGGACCATACCAAAAGGAAAGAGCACACCTTTTGCTCTTTTACGTGTATTGTCTCTCATGGCGGAAGATTCTGTCGAGCGCTGAGAAAGAATGGTTTCAGAAACTAAATAAAGAGAGGGATGGAAAAAAGATGTGGGATGGCGAAAAGCAGTCATATGACGCGACGCCCTTTGGCATCTGCTAAAAATAACACTACGAACCAATCCTTATGGGCGCAACCTCAAAGTGCACTGGAATGCTCAGAGAGGAATCAAAAGAGCCAAAACATACGCATCACTTTCTTCCTCAACATTTTCAAATCTAACTTTGTAGAATGCATGGATTGCCAATAAAAAAACTGTCATGTATACCAGCCTCAAAAGAACGGTTTACAAAATACCACGAACAAAAGATTTCATTTAGCTTTCAGCCCTACTCTCGCAAGGGTGACCAGATCTAAGGCCATGCATCTGGACAGCTCTACAGTCTAGAGGATTGATGTGACTTAAGGCAACATATCAAGACAGCACTAGGATCGGTAAAAGAGATAATCCCGACTGCTCAGGACTGAGGCAATGCATCTGGAAATTGCCCCTCCGCTCCCAACTACCAGCAGCAAAACAGAACAGGGCAGGAAAAGATGTAGGCCAGGGTGACTTTAATGGGGATGATGACACATGACGAGATTTGAGAGCTGCAGCTGGCAGCAGCCAGGGAACCTATGCCACACCTTCAACGTCACACGCAGACGCATGGAAAGGAATAGCACTAACTGACCAGAAAAGATAGATGCGCTCTGTATCCCACATTTTTTTTTCAATGTATAGACATGATTTACCTCAGCGCCAACACCTTGCATGGCAACAAGATGAGAGGGGAACAGCATCCATGCCCTCAGCGTCAAGACCTCCATGAGTGCCAGCCTCTTCCATGAGTATGAACCTCTCTTAAGAGTGATACGTTGTCCGCGGGGTGCGTGTGTCCACATCCAGCTGCGTGCATGCACTCTTCAGCTTTGCAAGGTGCGGAGAGGCGCCCATGGTGCTGAGCACATTGTACATGTACAGCTTCTTGAGGGTTGTGTTGCCCTGCACGCATGCATGCATGCACTCTTCAGCTTTGCAAGGTTATTGCAGAGGCGCCCATGGTGCTGCGCACATTGTACTTGTACAGCTTTTGAGGATTGCGTTGCCCTGTGCACAGGCAGACATGTAAGCAGGGGCTGCTATGGACATGAGCATACAAGCATGAGCACATACCAGCACGCACACAGGAGGAGGAGGCCTTGGCTGCCACGGAGACTTTTTGAGGCAGCCATTTGCAAGCAATTGGACTATATAGGGGTTCTCAAGGAAGTTCAAGTTTAAGAAGGCATCCCTGCGTGCAAATCTAGATGTAGTCGGCATGTCCCTCGCGCTGCTGCATGCCACACGGCCTTGAGACCATTTTTTAGACACCTCAAGCGTCTCTTTGGGGCTGTTCGGACAGAGGCAAACACCCTCAAAACACCCATGCTAGAGAACTTTTGACTTGCACCGCAACCAGAAGTTGTATAGGAGCGCACACACATGCATACACGCTCACACACAAATATGCATCAAACACACCACGAGGTTGTCTGCCAGCAGTGCAGCCCCATGCTCTCCTTCGCTACCCTTGAGCTGATTGTCCCTAATGTCCAGCTCTCGTAACACCTGCAAAAGCAGATAATCAACGCAAAGAGAACACAAATAAACAGGTGTGCGCAGGCATGGGCGCGCGTGTGCGTGTGTGTGAGAGAGAGGGAGGGAGAGAGTGAGGAGGAGGATTTACGCAAGCATGCGGGGACGTGATGTCAACAGTCTGAAAACAATCCTTCATAGCCTGAGGGCCAATCCTGTTGCCTACGTAGTTTTCCTTGTTTTCTCCTTGAAATAAAGGCGTTACAACATGTAAAGCATTGGTCCAATTTTGAGAACTGTGAAATAGGCACAACACTCGATAGAATACACCTGCGCCCGCACAAACACACACATCCACTCAAGCAGCTACAGTCTCACACCCCTCCCACTTCTCCACCTCCCTCTCTCTCTCTCTCTCTCTCTCTCTCTCTCTCTCTCTCTCTCTCTCTCTCTCTCACACACGCACACACATGTGCAAGCAACCCCCCTCCCCCAAACACACATTCCCTCCCCACCTACGCCATAAACAAACACACCCCTTCCACGCAGCCCGCCCGCCCACCTTGTTGCCCTGCACACCCTGTGCAATGCTGCCCAACCCCTCCTTGCTGCTGATGCTGCACTTGTGCATGTCCAGGAGGCACAGCGTGTGGTTAGCCCTAACTCCGGGCATGAAGGCTCCGGCGCCGAGGCTGGTCAGAGGGTTGCAAGCCAGGCTCAGCTCCTGTGATATTCATGGGTACTTTTGGTCAAGGTTCAGGGTGCTGCAATCTAGGTTGCATGGTCAGAGGTCTGCAAACCAGGCTCAACCTTCATGTGTCGCACAGGTGCAGCCTTCATGTGTCGCACAGGTGCAACCTTCATGTGTCGCACAGGCTCAACCTTCATGTGTCGCACAGGTGCAGCCTTCATGTGTCGCACAGGTGCAGCCTTCATGTGTCGCACAGGTGCAACCTTCATGTGTCGCACAGGCTCAACCTTCATGTGTCGCACAGGTGCAACCTTCATGTGTCGCACAGGCTCAACCTTCATGTGTCGCACAGGTGCAACCTTCATGCGTCGCACAGGTGCACACACGTCTGGAAGTAAGCGCATGCATGCTCGCGCACGCGAGCGCGCACAAGTGTGTGTGTGTGTGCACGTGTGCATGGGCGTGCTCGTGTGATCTTTCCTGCATGACCTGATGGCACACAATCGTGTGTGCATCTCCCGTGGCACAGAGCCTCCATACACTACTTGCCCTGGAGGAGCGTGGTTTCAAGGAGCCCCTATGAGATGCAGCTTTCAGTCAAGCAGGTTGAGGTCGAGCGTGTTGAAATTGGTCCCCATAATCCCCAAGCCCCTAGCTGAAAAACCACGCACTACGGAAATGGCTTTTCCTGGGAGTAGGCAAACCCTACAGGTTCATTCTGTTTCGAGCCTTGATGCCCCATCACAACCCCCAAATTCCAGGCATCCTCTTTTTCCAGCAGCAGAAGGCCTGAGATCCTGCTGCCTGCGCAGCTTCATCCTTTGACTCACCACTGCTGCCTGCGCAGCTTTGTCTGTCTATTGACCCCGCAAACACAACCCAGGTCCTCTTGCCATCTTGTTTTAATTCTCACATGACAGGAATGCAGGAAGCACAGGTGTGGACCAACCATGCCGGATTTCAGACAAAGGTGTGCTGGAGGCATGTATGGGAATTGACCACGCCGTGATTTTGGATGCCTCAAATTTTGAGGAGGCACACGTAGGAAGCCAGCAACACTTTGCCCACCTATTCCCAAGAAAGCACCACAAACCTCAAACACATAAAAACAAATAAGCCACCCTGTGCACAAGGCCTGCGTTTGAGGCCCAAGAAAGGTTGTCAAAACCTTCTTCATGATGGCCACAATACCTGGAAACACAAACACATCCCCTGGAACGTCCTGCTTTTATCTAAAGAGGTTGTGTACCAGAGGCCAGCAATGCACCGGTAAACCCTCCATCCGCACAACAGGAAGTAGAAAATACCTTGGGGCCAAGACTGACCAATGCACCACCACACATGTACTTCAACCTTACTTTTGGATCTGTGTATCAAGCTCTCATGTTACGCCAGCACCTTTAGCTCCTCTCCAACGTGGATTATTTCATTTGGTCTTGTAAGTAGGCGTCAATAAGTACCTATTTTGTCAAGGTTCTCTAAGATGAGATACATTGCGGCGGTTTCCACAGCTCGGCCTTGAATGGGACGATTTGTTGCGAGTTCCATTTTCATTAAGTGTCGTTTGCAAGGACTATGCTTCACGTCTATTTCGCACACCCAACTGTTGGCGTATCGTCCGAGACTATCGTCCCCTAAGGACAAAGGTTCCAAAACTGCTGACTCTGCTTGCATCTCACCTGCAAGGGACAGGACTTGCCAGCTGCGCATTAACACACCCTCCATCAGCCCAACAGTGTAAACTCGCGCCAAGAACCCCCACTGTGCTTGCGAGTACCTCATTTGCAAGGGACAGGATTTGGAGGCCAGCAGCGCACCAACACACCCTCCATCAGCCCAACAGTATAGAATGGCGCCAATAATTCTCACTGTGCTTGCGAGTACCTCATTTGCAAGGGACAGGATTTGAAGGCCAGCAGCGCACCAACACACCCTCCATCAGCCCAACAGTGTAACTCGCGCCAATAAAGCTCACTGTGCTTGCGAGTACCTCATTTGCAAGGGACAGGATTTGGAGGCCAGCAGTGCACCAACACACCCTCCATCAGCCCAACAGTGTAAACTTGCGCCAATAAAGCTCACTGTGCTTGCGAACACCTCACCTGCAAGGGACAGGAGTTGGAGGCTAGCAGCGTGCCAAGGGCCGCAGCCCCATCCTGGCGGATGTCGCAGGCCTGGAGCAGCAGCACACTGCAAGAGTTGCTGGCCTTCAAGGCGCCAGCCAGCTGCAGACAGGCAAGGCAGCACATTACGTGTTCAGAGCAATTCATTGTAGCTGATGCTGCAGGCCTGGAGCAGCAGCACACTGCAGAGGTTGCTGGCCTTCAAGGCACCTGCCAATCGCAGACAGACAACAAAAGGCGTCGCAATCCTTATTTCGGGGCAGTTCATTATGGCAGGTGCTACACGCCTGGAGACACTGCCAAAGGTATAGGCCTTTCAGGCAGCAGTACTGACCACACTTTAAGGCATGGCTCACACACACAATTCAAGGCATAGCTTACACGCAATTTGAGGCACAAGGCGCAAGGCACGATGGCTCACACACACAAACCAAGAAATCTGCACTGACCAGCTGCAAGTGCTAAGGAGCACCAAGGAGCATAGGAGCATGCTCCTGTGTGTGTGTGTGTGTGTGTGTGTGTGTGTGTGCGTGTGTGTGTGCGTGTGTGTGTGCGTGTGTGTGTGTGTGTGTGCGTGCGTGTGTGTGTAGCATTGTGTTCATCACAGAACGCAGCAGTAAACAACTGCTTGCCCTTATTGCCCTGGACAGGCACAAGAATCGTTACTGAGGCATCAGAGTGTTTCAGAGCACCAGCGTCCATGATGCAGGCATGCATACTGGAACGAGTGCAAACCCTTGAATGACTGCAAACCTGGCGCACACCCATCATGGTACATGAATGATGCAAGCACACACAGTGAAGCATTTCACATGACTCCACATCCAGCACACTCCCATCATGTTACATAAATATTGTAAGCACATGCACATACACACACATACACACACGCACACACACATGCACACACACATGCACATGCACACACACATGCACATGCACACACACACTGCAGTGCTTCACATAACAACACAGAGCCAAGCACGGTTCAGCCTTTGGACTGCCTCCTCTCAAATCTTGCTGCCAAACACACAGCCCCCTCTCGGACTTTGCAGCCACCAGACACGCAGAGCAGGCACACGCTCTGGTGAGCTTCCCGTGATGCCGTGCACACGACCGTGAAGGTGGCTATGGGTCTAAAGGGACCAGGATCCACTGTAGCGTATCATTCTTTGTTCCATCCATCGCCCATCATTGTTGACTCTAGTGCAGTCTATCACTCATTAATCCATGCTTTGCTTACCATCATTCATCACTCCAGACAACTGCACCTACTTTGAGCACACAGCCATTCCGTGTGCACAAAGCAGGGACACCAAGAAGGGAGCAGCCTGGCAGATTGACCAGGATCAAAGGGAACTCACCAATTCTATGCCTGTGTCTCCCAAGGGATTGTGCGAAAGGTCCAAGCAGCTCAGGGAATGGCTGGCACTCAAGCCTGCGCACATAGCCTGCGCAGCCAGTGTGACAGTGCATATGAGCATTAGCTTATAAATCTTGACACCTTTTGGGTTTCAGAAAAGTCTAAGCAGCTCAGGGAATGGCTGGCACTCAAGCCTGCGCAGCCAGTGTGATGGGTGCATGTGAGAATCACAGCGCATGTTATGCTACATCACCCCTGCACCCCTCACAGTGTTACTTCACGCTTACTGTATCACCCTGCTCCATCTACGCCCCTCATGCCACCTACAGTGCCACCTTGCATCAAAGTCGGTGCACACAACCCAGGCACCTATTACAATATTCTACGCCCTGTACTGTGTCACCTTACACCTGTACTGTATTGCACCCTGCGCCACCAAAGCCCATGTTACCCACAGTGGTGCCCTGTGTCAAAAGTGTATTGCAAACACCTAGGCGCCTCGCCAGAATGAACAGGGTGACGACGATTCCTAGCTGCCACCAGTTTCCAGGGACCATGCGCTTACGCACAGGCATTCAAGGTCGAGACACTTCAAGAAGGCACACACACATCAAGAAGGTACCTTGATGCCAGGGGGTCCGATGTCACACCCTCGCAGGGTCAGGCGTTCCAGAGTTCTGCACGAGCGTAGCATGCCCCTGCACACCATATGTGCGCATGCAGCACAAGCACATGAGAGCCCCAAGCGTGCCGCCAGAGCTTGCTGCGTTCACGTACGCAGTGCCACCCACAACTGCAGGGAGGCATTTCTGCCATTTTGAACACTGACTCACATGCTCACGCACACATGCGCACTCTCTTCAGGTTCATCCTGTCCCTACTGTAGCAACACTGGGGACTTGACGAACAACTACATGATTATTGGTGTCCATTGCGACATGGAATTCTGTATGAAAAGTTACGTCTTCAAGGCCTCATAAAGGGTACATTTTTATACCCATCGAGCCCTTGAATGCGGCCCCATGCTGTCAAGGGGCAGAGAGCCTATTTGACATGGACTGCACGAAGCAGAAGCTCAAGGAGCTGGAGCTGCCCCGAAATTCCCCTGGGAGGTGGGACGGGGGTAGAGCAAGGGGCTCAAGGGAGCAGGCTGCTGCACAGTTGTTTGCAAAGTCTGGGGGGCAGGGGCACGGGCAGGGGGCATGGGCAAGGGCGAGTTAGCCGAGGTGTCTGAGGATGAGGATGTGTCTGAGGACACCACAGATGAAGCAATGGAGGAAGGAGATGAGAAGAAACAGAGAGCCAGTGCAAGGGAGCCGCATAAATGCAGGAGTTTGCAATGAGTTTTTCTGGCGGACACCATAAGACCTCAGAGGCGGACAACCCCTTTATCGCTTGATATGCTCTTTCCCGGTTTTCTTCCTCAAATCTTACCATGCCAATCATTATTGTTCCATAAATATCATGTTACCAAAAAATGATGAAAATTGGAAGACCCCAGATCACTCTCCTGGCCTCAGATCACCCAAACAGGGCCCACAGCTCCAACATAGGACTATCTTATTCACCCGAAATATTGTGTTTGTGACCTTCATATACATCACAAACATCCAAAAAAAGAAAGAGAGGAGGTAAAACATTGGCCTTTTTGGCACCTCTTCTGCTAAATTTCCTCTAATAAAATATCGCTGTATCTGACCAACAACTGAGTCTTTTCACTCCACTCCTTTTGCAATGATATTCTTCTGGTACAAGGGATCCAAATCACCAAAAATCACCCAATTTGGTGCAGTGGGTGGTCGAGAATGGAGAACAAGTGGTAAACAAGTAGGGTTTACGCCGCGGCTGACATAGCATATGGGCCCAAATCTTGGATAGCTAAACTCTACACTTTGCAACCAAGCTTGAGTCTAGGATTGGGCCCACCAGTGCAGTACTGGGAGCATTTAAAGACATGCCTATTTTTTGGGGGGAGCTGTCCATCTCTGGAAAGGCCTTATTTTAAATAAGTCAACAAAAGTACTCTGGGACCTCGTAATAAATCAGTGCTGTAAGCCATAGTGCCGCTACAATACCCAAAAATGTCTGGATGGGGCAATCCACGCAGCAAACTGCACCACATACACAAAAACAAGGCGAGAATCTCTCTCCCGCAGCATATGTTCTGCTGGGTGCATCACTCCCACCCAACGCACAACTCCCGTCAAACCCACATGACCCAGCTTGCAACCCCGTGCGAGCCCACTCATCCACATCCACATGACTTCACATGACACTGTTGATGACCCCACACGACCTCACGCACCCTCCATACTCCCTAGTGCTGCTGCACCCTAGTAGTTGCCCACAGCATTCATAAACTGACGCAAGAGAGTGATGGGTACCATGAGCTGAGCCACCACGTTGCAACGTTTCCTTTAGCCCCTCTCCACCCCTCCCAGTGCACCAGCAAGATGCAAAGACAACACAGACCATCCCAGCGCTGCTGCGCCCATATTATTGCCCACACATTTGAGGGATGGTTACAGATGGCAATGGGTGCTCAATGCTCAAAGTTGAGCCAAGACGTTGCTTCTTTCCCTTCACCTTGTACGCCAGTTATGAATCAAGAATCACACTCACCCCAGTGCTGCTGCACCCTCATTGTTGCCCACGCAGTTGAGGGACAGGTTTAAGATGGTGATGGGTACCCTGGGCTGAGCCAGGGGCTTGGAGGCTGTCATCAGAATGGTGACGGAAGATCGGGACCCTGAAGGTGAGGTTCTGTTGCTGCTGCCTGGACTGTCAAAAAGGCCTGCGGCTAAGCCTGTGTACAAGTTGTATGTGTGTATGTGTCTGCGTTTGTGCTTGTGAGAGAGAGAGAGAGAGAGAGAGAGAGAGAGAGAGAGAGAGAGAGAGAGAGCGCGCATAGGAGGTTGTGCAGGGTACAATGCATGAGGGCAGGTGCTGGGGAAGGCGCAATGCTATGCAGTGGGTTCAGGCAGATGCTATGCAATGCTATGCAGTGCATTGAGGCAGACATGCTCATCGCTGGTGCAGCCATTTCCCAGGGAGGTGCCCGTGCCCATCAGTGAGCCTGCGCAGCAGAGGGTGTTGCAATGCATGTTGGCCTATGTCACTCTCAGCTCTTGCATAGCGCATGGTGAGCATGATGCATGTAGGCACAATGCATGTAGGCAGGTCTCACTCTCAGCTCTTGCATAGTGCATGTAGGCATAATGCATGTAGGTTTCTTGAGGTATAATGCATGTGGGTACAATGCATGTAGGTGTATGTCATCCTCAACCCCTGCACACTGCATGTAGGCATGATGCATGTAGGCACATGTTGTTCCCAGCTCTTGCACATTGCATGTGGGTATAATGCATGTGGGTATGATGCATGTAGGCATGATGCATGTAGGCACATGTTGTTCCCAGCTCTTGCACATTGCATGTGGGTATAATGCATGTGGGTATGATGCTTGCAGGCACATGTCGTTCACACTGCACACTGCAAGTGGGTAAGATGCATGTAGGCACACGTTGTTCCCAGCTCTTGCACATTGCACGTAATTTCAAAGCATGTAGACATAATGCATGTAGGCGTACTGCAAGTAGGTATAATGCAAGTAGGCAGATTCCAATCTCAGCTCTTGCATCATGCATGTAGGTATGTTGCATGTAGGTATGTTGCATGTAGGCATGTTGCATGTAGGTATGTTGCATGTAGGCATGTTGCATGTAGGTATGTTGCATGTAGGCATGTTGCATGTAGGCATGTTGCATGTAGGCATGTTGCATGTAGGTATGTTGCATGTAGGCATGTTGCATGTAGGTATGTTGCATGTAGGCATGTTGCATGTAGGCATGTTGCATGTAGGCATGCACATGATGTGCAATAGCTGAAAACGCAGTTGTATATGGAAGCACCGTCACAGGCAAGGGCAGCCTCTCTTCCTGAACAACACGATGGTGCGCAATGCTCTCACACAGGGCAAGGCACTCTGATGTCAGATGTGCAGAAACCCTGGCACGCGCACACCTAACACAATGAGCATGCTGCCCCACGAGTGCACCAATGTGTGCACCAACCCTGGCATGCGCACACCTAACCCAATGAGCATATACATATGTGTATACATTTTTTTTCACATGGCATATATAATCCAATGAGCAAACTGTCTCTTCAATTGAGTACATATGGCAGCATCATGTTTCCCTACAAGCCCCTTGCCGTCCTTCTGCGACAAACACACAAGCACACGCACGTGCACACAAACACACATACACACACATGTGCGCGCACGCACTCCCATATAGAAACATGCACATAACGAGGGCACACATGTGCGCGCACGCGCGCGCGCGCGCACACACACACACACACACACACACACACACAAGCACAAACATCTAGGCCGCCACGTTGCTGCATTTAGAGCACAGGACCTTACCAGACACACGCCAGGAAACGCACACAGTGAGAAATACGCGCGCACCATGGGCTTGCGTCGCTGAACTGGATTTGGAGCGCTGGACCATGTCTATGCTGCTGTAACTATCCATTGATGACCTAGTGGACAGACGTCCAGACATAGCACGGGCCTTGATCTCTGCCATGGCTCTGCCTGATGAAAGCTTGGCATCAAAATCTAATGACCGATCCCGGATGACCTGCAGCAGGCAAGCGTGCGTGCAACTGTACGTATGTGTGCATGCGTGCGTGTGTGAGCCTGTGTGTGTGCGCGCGTGCGAGTGTGTGTGTGTGAGCCTGTGTGTGTGTGTGCGCGTGTATGCGTGCGTGCGGATGTGCGTGTGTGAGTGTGCCTGATGTAGGAGAGTTTGAACAGAATCACCTCAAGACGTGCGCCTTCAAGGATGGGTCTGTGATGCTCTGTTGAATGCACACGCAGCACTTAGCAGGCACACACTCATATGCTGCCAGATGGATGTGAACAGTCCCCTCATTTACTGCAAACCAAGCAAAAGCAAGAAGGCAGGTGAGTTGGGTTTGCCAGCTCCTTATACACATCAAAGAGATATTACACCACCAAGCAACAGTACCGTTTTTGCCCTGGGCAGTGACTGCGTGCTCGTAAAGTAAAGTAAATACTCATTTTTGATGCGTGTGGTGCGCGGTCGTAGGATTTAACATTTTAAGGGACAACTGTGAGAATTGGCGGTCAGGAGCGCCCCACCCAACCTTGTCTTGCTTCTCTCTCCTCTGGAAAATCCCTTTCCTTGACAGCCTTCCTCATGACACCTCATTTGCAGGAGCAGTAGCAGGGGAAGTTCATGCCAGCACTTGCAAGGCCAGCGCATGCAAGGCAAGCAATAAAAGCAGCAGCAGCAGCAGTAGCAGCAGCGGGAGCGCGAGAAAGGGCAGAAACTGTAGTTGCAGCAGCGGACCGCATCCCCCCAATCAGCCATAAAGACATAACATGTGAGTAGGGAGGGGGACAGCGTGGAGGGAACAAGGGAGCAATTATATGCCTGCCCACAGTGGATTGCTCAGTTCACAATTGCCTGAAACTGCACTGTACTAAATTTGTTTTGATGTTCATTGCAATTTAGAGACAGTGTCAACAAAAGCCGCGTGTGCTTTGGAGGCAAAATCCTTCACATGGTTGTTACACAGTTGTACAAAATTTCTGCCGCAGGGATGCGTGGTTGCATGAATTATTTGTTTTTTGCGGGGTGTATGGTGAGTACATTTTTCTGTGATTCACGCCAAATGTTTCATTTTCTCCCTGCCAAATAGCTGAAAGATTCAGCGGAAAGGTACTGACTTGGCCAACCCTACAGGTGAGGAAACTGAAGCTTACACCAATGCATTGGCCCTCAAATGACTATGCAATTTTAAAAATGCATCACATGCGAATCAACACTCTTAAGTGTTCTGGAGCTCCCTCACTCAAACCCTGGTCTGGCATGCAAACGCAAACGCACTAGGGGTAACGAAGTGTCGCTTTTTGACAAGTCCTTCCTCTCAGAGGCTGCACGCTGCTTCAAGAACCCCGATCCTGCATAGAAGGATGGTAAGTTTCAATGCCATATTAATGCATGAGCACATGGGGGGGGGGGGGGGAATGCCCACACTCAGGCTGTTGTGTTGTTTGAAATTGGTGCCCATAAGGCACACATGCTCTCCAACAAATGTGCTGGTTGCGGCTTTTGTTGCATCTCATCAGTGAGCACGTGCAAAGCTTGTCGCACCACAATGAGCACGCGCTTGCAAGTGTGCCCCTGGGTATGATCACACACACAAGAGCATGGGCATGGCCACACACAAGAGCAAGGGCATGACCACACACACAAGAGCATGGGCATGACCACACACACAAGAGCAAGGGCATGACCACACACACAAGAGCAAGGGCATGGCCAGAGACACAAGAGCATGCTGTTCCTGTGTTTGACACGGAGGAGAAGAGCTGCTGCTTCCATGAAAGAGGAGACTGATCGGGCTTGAGCGCACAACTGTGAGCAAAAGCATTCAAGTCCCCCCCCATTCTGGTTTGAACACGCTGAGGCCCTTGTGCTGAGGCATCACTCACCTACTGGGCTGAACACGTTGAGGCCCTTGTGCTGAGACATCACTCACCTACTGGGCTGAACACGCTGAGGCCCTTGTGCTGAGACATCACTCACCTACTGGGCTGAACATGCTGAGGCCCTTGTGCTGGGACATGGCAGAGGAGACGGAGCTGGCCGCCAGGACATCTACCAAGGCCGACACTCCTCGCGCATCAGCGCCGCACTCGCTGACATCCAACTCCTGTACAAGTACCACAAGCAATTGTCGCAATACAATACAGCAGTGCAACAAAGGACTTTGTGTGCACGCGCACGTGCGTGTGTGTGTGTGCGTGCGTGCGTGCATGTGCATGTGCTTATCTGTGCGTGTGCGTGTGTGTGCGTGTGTGTGCGTGCGTGCGTGTGTGTGCATGCCTGCGCGTGTGTATGTTTGTGTATGAACCTAGCGCAGGGCTTACGCCCATCCTCCTTGTACGCTTCCAATTTCAACATGTCCTGAAGGGTATGCTTTTAAGCAAGGAAGGCATTCACTTTGTTTTGGCTTATAAGTTCCATCTATACATGCCATTTCCAGGCGGGCATCGGAAATCTGCAGGGTGTGAGAACATGTTGAAATCATGATCACGGTTTCCAAACTGACCGCGGATAAATACTTTGTTGGCTCACATTACTGAAGGAATTTTAAGAAGCTGTGAGCCTTCAGGAAGAGCAGGCAATTTAGGGGTCCAGAGAGTCTAAATCATTGGAGCCATTGCCACGGCAGATTGTGCTCAGACCTAAGCGCCCACAAGTGAAATCACGCAACGCCTTGATCACATAATGCACACTCAAGCAGTTTAAAGGGTCATGATCACAAAATGCGCACTCAAGCGGTCTTAGAGGGTCATGATCACATAATGCACATTCAAGCGTTTTTAAAGATTAAAACCACACACTGCGCAGTCAAGCAGTTTTATAGGATAGAATCATGCAGTGCACTGTCGCGCAGTTTTGGAGGCTGTTGTCATGCATGCACTGGTCACCTCTTGTGTTGGAGCAGCATGCATGGAAATGTGACAGCTGCTGAGGTGATGCAATGAGCGCCAACAGAAGCAACTCAGTTTGAGCAACCACCTGGCAAAAGGGCTCAGGCCATTCTTTATGTGTCATGGATGGAGCTGGTGCGATGTGAAGTGTGCGTGTGTGCGAGTGTGGGTGATGAATGCAATTATTACTTCCACCAAAGAAAAACTCCTGTTTCACCTTGCACTGCCTGAGCCCTTTGCCAGGTAGCTGATGCTCATTGCACAACTTACCTTGACAGAAGGTGCTGGAGCTGTTCTTACGGCACATGATGTGATCGTTTCAAGAATGGGATGTGATGGTCTAGAGAACAGGATCTAATGGTCCTGGGAACTGCTTGAGACCCTTCCCCAGGTGCATGATGCAATGAACTTGGGAACACAAGGCGCGCTCCTCATGCACTAGTTTCATCAGCAAGGTAACAATGTCCATATGGGTTAAAATGCCGCTGGTCGCACATCGTGGTCCCACTCCTCTTGCAGTAGGTCCAACAGCAAGGTGAACAACATATCTGAGAAAACAGTGCTGCAGTCAACACACCGTTATCCCACTCCTCTCGCTTTGTCTGAGCCCCTTGGCCAAGTAGCTGAAGCCCAGGGAGCCCATTTTGATGTTGCGGCTCAGGTCCAGGCGGCGCAGCTTGGAGTTGGTGGGGAGCATTTCTGCAGCGATGTGAGGCATGTGAGCAAGTTGCAGCAGGGACATGATTGAAGGAGAGGCGGAGTTGCGTGGAGTTGGTGGGAGGCATTCTGCATAAGCATGATGAAGAGCATTTCTGCATTGGTGGTGGGGAGCTTTTTTGCAGGGAAGTGAGGCATATGAGGGAGTCACAGCAGGGACATGATTGAAGGAGGCAGAGCAACTTAAAGCTGGTGTAGAGCATTGCTGCTGGGAAGTGAGGCATGTGAGGGAGTCACAGCAGGGACATGATTGAAGGAGGCAGGGCAACTTAAAGTTGGTGGGGAGCATTGCTGCTGGGAAGTGAGGCATGTGAGGGAGTCACAGCAGGGACATGGTTGAAGGATGCAGAGCAATTAAAAGTTGGTTGGGGGCATTGCTGCTGGGAATTGAGGCATGTGAGGTAGCTTAAGCAGGGACATCATGGAGTTTTAATCAAGGGCAACAAACCAGGCTCTTAGCAGGACTGCCACGGCACAAAGATAGGGCATGCCAGAAGAGAAGATGGCTTTGATGTCTCTGCTTCCCACCCAGCCATAGCGTGCATGAAAAAGGAATGAAAAGAAAAAGACAACAAACATCGCGAGTGACTTGATAAATTGAAAAGGCCCTTTCTTGGCACAAAGCCTTGGCACAGAGATAACATAAGACCGCAGAGCCTAAGAGAGACCCTTCCTGTAGCAGAACATGCTTGGCACATGCATGCACTGCTGATTGTGTGCCATGCATACTGCCCCTGTCATCTGCTGCTTCACCCCACCCCCCTTAACAGCAACTGGCAGCAGGCTGCAGCAGAATGAAAACCCACTGATGACATGACATTGCAGGGGTGCACGTCCTGCTCCTCATCACTACAGCACGTTTCTGCGACTTTCCTTTCAACTCCCACCGTAAAGCAGCAGTTCCACAAACGAACTCATACAACCCATAACAACTGGAGCTCTTGAAATCTGTTGACCAAGCAATGAGCTGGAAGCGTCCACAGGTGGATTATGGTGCCTTATACCCAGGGCAAACGGTTTGCTGGCTGGCTCAGTCTGAGGCCTGCCTCTGACGCTCTTTTCAAACATGTTTAAATTGCGGCAGCCACAGACTCCTGCGCCTTTTTGACACCACCAGGACTGCCTTGAAGATTTTGCAGGGCCTGCATGTCCAGTTTTAGGGCATGGGCTGCGCCGGTTGGGCGAGAGCAGCCAGGCGTGAGCTTTACTGGAAGCAGGAAAAACAAGGTGCTTGCACCCCATAACTGGGGCTCAGCCATAGAATCCAAGTAGGCAGCAGTATCACTTTTTTACATCGATCATGTGCGTGCAGAGGCTGCAAGCGGTTTGCAGAATACATTCCGCCAGCAGAAGTTCCTAGACTGCTCAACTCACCATCATAAACCATTTCATGAGATGACTGACGTGTAAGCTCGCATCAAGCAAAGACAAACTTGAGGCAGTACACCGTCGCGAACAACTGGTGCAAAAGCAGTTTAGCAGTTGTATCAAAAGCTCCAGCTGTGTTCAGAGGCTTCCTGCGGCTGAGACAGAAAAGGTAAAGCCTGGGACCTGCTTGCAGCAGCGCTCCAAACATATTCACCTTACAAACATGCTCCACACCTTACCATCCCAAAAAGTACGCCCTCTGCTTGCCTTGACTTGATGAGTCTTGTGTTCATACCTGCCAGGGACTCCATTGCCTTGGGCCCCACCCAGCCACCGGTGTGTGTTCTCAAGTCATCCTGCAGGATCATTAATAGAGGACATGAAGAGGAGCCATGAACATGACCGGTGCGCGTTCTCAGGTCACCCTGTAAGGTCATACCAGCAGAAGCCTGGCCTTTGCGCCTCTAACCTGTAACCTGTAGCATCTCTTAAATAGGGCAGGGGAAGGCTGTAGACAGAAAGCAGACTGGGTGGATCCGACAGTTGAGACCGTTTACAAGTAGCTACGCAGTAACTGTGCTGTGCCGAGAGCTGGGTCTGCGTGGCAGCACTTCCCTCACCCTAGACTCAAAATTCAAATAATAGAAAGCAGGAGTTAGAGCGAGGTGCGACACTGGGCGTTGGAGGGTGAGCTACATTTCCCAACCAGTGCTGTGAGCCCATGTATGATGCCTCACAGCTGCACCTGACTGCATCTGCTCTTTTGAGGTGCACTTCTGGTGTGTGAGGTGAGCAGGTCCTGCTGCACGAGGTGCTTTCTTGCTGTATGATGCCTCACAGCTGCACCTGACTGCATCTGCTCTTTGATCTGCACTTCTAGTGCGTGAGGTGAGCAGGTCCTGCTGCACGAGGTGCATTCATGCTGCATTATGCCTCACAGCTGCACCTGGCGGCATCTGCTCTTTGAGGTGTACTTCTGGCGCGTGAGGTGAGTAGCTGCTACAGGGTCTATGCTGCATGGCGGCTCACAGCTGCACCTGACTGCACCTGCTCCTTAGAGAAGAGAAACAAGGCAGCCAGGTGCAGCTGTAAGCCAGCATGCACAGGCAGCTCTTAGTGCAGGAGCCAATGCGTGCCAATGGAGCCAATACGTGGAGGAATGCGTGGAGCCAATGCGTGCAGGAGCCAATGCAAAGTGCAGCAGCAACGGCCATGCTGAGGTCCGTATCGTCAGAACCCAGCATGAGGTAAGCAGCTGCTACAGCTCTCCTGCTGCATGAGGTGCTTTTCTGGGGCATATGAGGTGAGCTACTGCAACAGCATCTCTCTTGGAAGCTATGATCTCTGATCCCAAAGACCCAGCTGTGATCTTGCACAGCCATGGCCTGCCTGTCTGGGTGCTTTTGGATTCCTTGAACATCATCTGCCACCAATGCAACTTTGGGGAGCTGATGCAAGCACAGGAGCATTTTCATGAATCGTCATTTCAAGGCATAATTGTACCTACACTGTTGATTCCTTCGTCAGAGTGTTTCTAGCCAACAAGCTGAAAGTTGAAGAACATTTGCAAACCAGTGCGCAGATCTCAGCCACAAATTTTAGCCTCCAATCTATGCTTACAGATCTTTGGACCTTCTACCAGATCAGCCAAAATCCGCCGGCAGACTCACAGCCAAATAAAAAAGGTGGATGAGCCATTTCAGCACGGCATGCAATCATGCACAGGGGACAGCCACGCGGTTTCATATCCACGCCCACGCACCTTTGGGTTCTTTGCCAGCGTGAGGTCAGTGAGCGAGCTGTTGTTTTTCAGGGCGGACATCAGGGCGGCAAAGCCTTCAACTTTGGCGCGGCTGTCTTCCGTGGTGTGCAGGAGCAGCTTGCTCACGTTTGGGCTATGCTGCACGCACAAATGCACATGCACCAATTGCCAATATGTGGTGCGTACAACACGCAGCTTGCACGCTGTCTTCCACAATATGCAAAGTCAGCTTGCTCACAGCAAGGCTGTGCTGCACACGCACAGACACACGCACAACAATGCATGTATGTAGAGTATGAGGCATGCAGCTTTGCAGCTTTCCTGCACAATGTGCAGCAGCAACTTGCTCACATTTGGGACATGCTACACACAGAGATGCATATGATGGAAAACACATGCAGTGACAAAATGTTGCTTATAATAATGCACCCATGAGTGATGTGATACAAGGTAAGCATGCATTTGATGAAGCTGCTCGGTGCGCATTTGGAGCCCTTTATCTGTGTCAAATTTCAGCACATAGGCCCATGTGGCTAAGCAGCTGCAATTGTTCTGCTTGGAGTAGCAGCAACAGCGTGTGTGCAGTGGAGCGGGCAGCAGCAGGACGATTACACTACAAGCTGAGCATAAATGTGAAGCCCAATTAGGAAAAACACAAGGCAGTAGGCCTCTTGGAATCCTTTGTGTATGACAATCACATTACACAGATGCAAAAGCTGAACACAAGTGGAAAGCCAGCGCACCGTGATCACAAGAGCCAAGGCTTTGTGCCCCCGGTCATCTGTGTTGAAGGCGGTGTATCCCAACCCACCTTGATCACAAGAGCCAAGGCTTTCAGCCCGCGGTCGTCTGTGCTGAAAGCGGTGTATCCCGAGAAGGAGAGCACATTGGAGGACACAAACACCTCTGCGCGCACCAGTTTCTGCGCAAAGCGAGGATGCATGAAAGCATGGAGGTCCAGTGGCTCAAAGCTGCATCGGTCCACTTAGCGCATTGAAAGCACCAAGATTTAGTGGGCAGCAGGTTCAGTGGCTCAAAGCAGTGTGGTTCAATAACACATAGGTTGAGTAATGCTTGGAAGGCACAAAGATCCAGTGCACAGCACAAAGGTTCCCTGGATAGCATTCACTCTTGGAAGGCACAGATATCCAGCGCACAGCACAAAGGTTCCCTGGATAGCATTCACTCTTGGAAGGCACAAAGATCCAGAGCACAGCACAAAGGTACACTGGATAGCATTCACTCTCAGAAGGCACAAATATCCAGCGCACAGCACAAAGGCTCACTGAATAGCATTCACTGTCAGAGGGTACAAAGATCTGGCGCACAGCACAAAAGTACACTGGATAGCATCCCCGAGGGGGTTGTCTGAGGCCTGAAAATGCCTGCCTTTTGCATGCTCCCTGCACAGGTTTCCCTTAGCTAGCTGTTTTCCAGCTTGGGTTTATTTGATTGCCCTGGTTTGTCTCTGTAGCACTCAGAAATGAAAACAGCCAGTTACGGAGAGCATGCCTAATTAGCCGCGGCGTGGACCTTCTTTGGGAGTGAAAATGGTCCCAGGGTGGTGCTGTAGGGTGATCCAAGGCCAGGAGAGTGATCTGGGGTACTCCAATTTCAATCATTTTTGGTGAATCTATTCTTTTCTATTCATAGTTGGTACACTTGGATTTGAAAAAGAAACACAGGAAAGAGCATTTCTGGCAATACAGGCCAATTAACTCCCTCTGATAGCAATCACTGAGAAGCCGAAGAGCACATGCATCCACATGCATGAGCTTTCATGCACAAGCTGGGGCCAAGGAAGAGCGCACAACTTCAGTGACTCGCCAGGTAAGACAATCAAAGCTTTTGTAGACGCGATGCCAGATGATTCCAGGAACATTCATGGCAGGTGAGAAGAGTGTTATATAAGACAAGTAACAAAACGCAAGCAGCTTTGCAAAACCTGAAGGACTATGGAAGGATAAAGCAATGGACACTGCCTCATCCTCGGAGAAGAGGACGACCAGACCTGCAAGTCAGCTTACTTCAAGGGGCAAATCCTTGAAAAACAAACAAACTGTTTGGGTTGCAGTGCAAGGTAGGGCCTGCGTTTATACCCTTTATAAGTGGAGGACTGTGCACCTTTTCCATCTTACCAACACAAATGTTGTGCAAAGCCCCTATTCACACCTGCACAGACTCCATGTCATTCTTGAGCACAGCTGTGATAAGCAGCACCTCCAGCACCTTTCGCCGCAAGGAATCCTGGGCACAAGCGCATTAAGACTGTAGACTTTTAGAGGGAGCAGCAGCAATGGCAAGACAGAAGCAAGAATAGAGATGAGCGCAAGCAGCTGTGCAAGGTTAAACATGAACCAATGCAAAAAAAGCGTACAATGCTTATGAACCCCGGATAAGACCAAATGCAGCAGCCCCAAAAGTTGTGGGGAAAATCCATGGCTCATTTTTCCCAACAGCACTTCATCCCTCACCTGTAAAATGCTGTTGAACATCCTAATGCCCACCGTCATCTCCACCTGGGAGAGCAGTCAAAGGTGAGTGTGTGTGTGTCTGTGTGTGTGTGTTCAACTCTACAGCACGGCACTGCCATGAGGCTCTGTCTTGTGCATCGGCAGGCTTTGTTATCATTATTTTGTTGCTTGTGCACGTTGCTCATCATGTTGTCTTATCATAAGACAGTAGTTATGAAACGGCAGCCTATTAAGCTCGAAATCTTAGATTAGATCAGGGACAGGGATGTGCTGTGTGCTTTAAGAAGACCATCCAATCCTGCACAGATCAGAGCAACAACACAAGGGGAAGCTGGCCCACCTGCTCCAGAATGAAGGCTTTGTCTGAGGGAACAGAGGCTTTACTCTTCTTGATGTCCAGCTGCTCAATTACCGTCTGCAGCAGTTGGTACAAGCAGCAGAGTATGTCGGCGTATGTATGGTCTAGGCTGTCTGTGGAAGCTAGAGGAGGCTTGGTCTGAGGCAACAGATGCTTTGCTCTGTATATTATCCAGCTCCTCGACCACCTTCTGTATTTGGTGCAACAGCAGAGCATGTAAGCATGCATGAGATGGCTTGATTTTAGGCCACCCACAACATAAATATTCCTTTGCGGCTAGAATTAAGGTTTTATTTTATTTGAACCAGCATAGGATGCCCCAAACTTTGGGTGGTTCCAGGTTACAGGCAAGGTGCCCAATTAGCCGCGTCATGAGTGCTACCATTTACTACCAGTCTCCATTCTGGTCATCCACTGCACAAAAGTTTGTGAATCCTGTTGACTTGTAGTCCTTGTACTAAAAGGTCCCTATTGCAAAGAAATAGAGTGAAAGGGCAAAGTGGATGGAGGAACACAAAGTTTTAGCAATATTCCTTATTAAACTAGCCTCAGTGGTGCCAAGAACGGCATCTTCCAATTTGTCTGTCTGTTAATTTGAATATGCAGGACATTAGCATCATATACCGGAATCACAAATGCTCATCTTTGGGGTCGAAATGGTCCTAGGATGGAGCTGTGGGCCCTAATTTGGTGATCTGCGGTGTGGAGTGTGCTTAAAAATCATCTGATTTTCACCACGTTCTGGGCAAACTTGGTTCTTCTTGAAAGGATAATGGTAAATATGGTTGGGTCTGAGAAAGAGACAGAGGGAGCATTTCCAGCTATGAAGGGGATTTGTCCACCTCTGGCATGATGTCACCCCAGCAGCACCTTGGAGGGGTGTGCTGTGGCATAATGACACCCCGGCAGCACCTTGGAGGGGTGTGCTGTGGCATGATGTCACCCCAGCAGCACCTTGGAGGGGTGTGCTGTGGCATGATGTCACCCCAGCAGCACCTTGGAGGGGTGTGCTGTGGCATAATGTCACCCCAGCAGCACCTTGGAGGGGTGTGCTGTGGCATAATGTCACCCCAGCAGCACCTTAAGGGGGGTTGCTGTGGCTGTGGAAGTGGGGAGGTATGCAACTCAGGTCACCTGCAACCTATCCATCTGGTCACACCCAGTTGAATAGGTTGCCTAGGTCGACGACCACTCCTTGCTTCTTCCTTCTGCCCTAGCTTGTCTGTCTGCATGGCGGGTTAAATAGTCAGCGCTCACCTTTGAGTGATGCTCTGGACCGACCCTTCCCTTTCTATTTCCGACCTGCTCTCTGCCCGCTCTCCGCTTCTGCTTCTCAAAGCGAAGGCTTGGTGTTGCTTTGCACGCTCGCTATTTGCTTTTGAGGCTGCCACCTGCATGCTATCTGCGTATCACCATCTGCTCTTACCCAGGAACAGAAACCTCGTTTGATGCCCAGCTTAGCGGCGCCCTGCATGATCTTAAGCTGCTCCATAATGGTATCAATAGCTCACAGACGCTCTCCACCCACTCACGGCAACCACCCTATTTTCATCCACCCTGCCAAATACGAATGAGCCAGAGAACCGGGCTGAAATGGCCTTTCTGAATCTTTTAAGAACTCTTTGTGACCCCCCTGAAACCTCGTCCCCACCTTGGCCACCTGCTCCACCAGAAAGGCACTTAGCACAACTTGGAGATGTGTTGCATGTTCTCCATCTGCTCGACCTGCAGCTCCTTTGCGAACCATACTCCTGCCATGCTGACCACTCACCCGGGTGAACACTTGGTGCAGTTTGGAGATGCTCTGCATGCTCTCGATCTGCTCCACCAGCAGCTCCAGGTTCACATGCGCGCTGACCGCCTGCAGCGCCTCAAACAGACACCACACCCGCTCCACAACCAGGGGGGACCGCCAGGGCAAGATGGTCAGCAGTACTGCTTGAGACGCACGGATGACGCCCGCAAAGTCCTGCAAGCATCGCCAGGCAACATGCACCACAAGCGTCGGATTTGGATTTTCATAGGGGGGGCCTCCAGGGCAAGATGGTCAGCAGCAGGGTCTGCAATGCGCGGTTGACTACGCTTGTAGAGTCCTGCACGCATCGCCAGGCAACATGCACCACAAGCTTTGGACTTGGGCATTCATAGGGGGGGCCTCCAGACAAGGTAGTCAGCAGCACGGACTGCGATGCATGGATGACGCCTGCAAAGTCCTGCATGCATCGCCAGGCAACATACACCAGGAGCTTTCAGGCTTAGAGTTCCACCAGCAACACTTTCAGGGCATGACGGTGAGCAGCAGGGCCTGCAATGCGTGGTTGACAACGCCTGCAAAAAGAGTCCTGCATGCATCGTTAGGAAACATGCACCAGAAGCTTTGGACTTAAAAGTTCCAGCAGCAACACTTCCAGGGCATGACGGTGAGCAGCAGGACCTGCAATGCGGTTGACTATGCCTGCAAAGTCCTGAAATAATTACAGCGCGCACCATGGTCCTTGACTTTGGCCTGCACATTTGCCAGGAACATACACCTGGTGGCACCTGCTAATGCCTGCTTGCTCAGCAGTGGCGCATCAAAGCCATGCATTGCTGCTTGGCCACAGAGACCATTGATTGAGCCTAGAGATTGACTTCAATCTGCACATTTGCCAGGGACGCACAGACATCTCCTGCTGATGCCTGCATGATCAGCAACAACGCATCACAGCCTTGCATTGCCGCTTGGACATTGGGGCATTGACAAGTGGGACATTGCCATTCATGGCTGCTTGGTCAGCCATTCATTGCTTCTTGGACATTGGGGCATTGATAATTGGGACATCGCCATTCATGGCTGCTTGGTCAGCCATGCATTGCTTCTTGGTCATTGGGGCATTGATTATTGGGACATCCATTGGCCCTAGAGGCCTGCCTATGACGCGAGCAAGAAGTCCTGCAGCAACGCTGTACACCACAGCATTTTGTGTGCACATCATTGGTATTCGTCTACACATACATTTGTGTACCACGCGGGTGATGCCTGCATTCTTCTGCAGCATTGTCAGACACACTGCACACCACATCACCAGACGTTCACCCTACCAAGGAATCTCGGGGCATTCCTGCCTACAGCCCCGCAAGATGTGAGAGCTGCAGCGAAAGTTGGACTTGTTCACAGAAAGTGCTGACGTGCCAATGGATGTGACATGTGCCAAGTTGAATAGTAATGCATTTCAAGATGTGATTGCTGCAGTGACACTCCTAGGTGCTCTCGGAAAATGTTGACATGCCATGGAAGCAAAAATGGCACATGCCAAGCAGCAAAAGGTGGCTCGGCAGCACTGTGTTGCGATGTAGGACAGCGGGGGACGCAGGAATATATCAAAAGCTGCCACCTTCAAACACAGGCCAGTATCATGTATGAGAAATGTGAAGATGTCACAATTTCCCAGACCTGCACGAGTTTCGGAGGCAGACATAGCAGACTTAGGCACACCGTTTGCACATTTTGCTTGCCTGCGCATGAGTTGAGCTGGCCATAACAACCTTCCCAGGAGTCAAAACTTCTCACAATGTACTCACACCAAGCCAGGATGCTCCTTTTGTATAATGCACTTTAAGTCACTTTTGCATGATCCTTGGAGTCACCTCGCAAAATGCACTCACTGAGTCAGGATGGTCCTTGAAAGTCAGCTGTGTGTAATGCACTTAAAGCCACCTTATGTGATCCTTGGAAACACGGCACAAAATGCACCCACTGAGCCAGGATGATCCTTGAAGCCACCTCGCAAATGCACTCACCGAGTCAGGATGATCTTTGAAGTCACCTGCAAAGGAGCAAAAGCACCGGACCAATGAGTTCTGCACATGGTGCAGAATGTAGAGCAACTGTTATCCATAGCTAGCGTCTTAGGTACTGCCATCAGCTTGTGCATGCGCAGAAAAAGCCAGGATATGCAAAGGGATGCCCAAACAGCCCTAAGCGTGGCCAGGACTTCCTCAAGTACATTTCTGAGGGCATCCATGCGACTCCAGCAGACGCGCATTCACATCAGCCTTTTAATCAGTAGCGGAAATGCATTTCAACCAACTGCAGTAAATGTGCATCTGCATCAGCCTTTACATCAGCACCCGGGCAGTGGAAATGCTTTTCAATCAGCTGCAGTGGACATGCATTCGCGTCAGCCTTTACATCAGCACCCGTGCAGCGGAGATGCCTTTCAGTCAGCTGCAGTGGACATGCATTCGCATCAGCCGCAGAGGGAGGTGCAGTTCACCATAGCTAAAACAAGGTGCATTGAGGCGCCTGCTGAGCGGTGAGCATACATACCATAGAAGTGTTGTCCTACAGCAAAGACGTCTGTCCAGTAGTAAATGGGCTGCAGAGAAGGGTGAGAGGGAGAAACAAGTGAGGATTGTTGTTTTTTGCAGGAAATGGCATGTATTTGCTTGAATTCGCTCCCAGATTCCTACTGATCACATGTATGGCTTGATTTTCTTTACACAACATGCCGAGTTCTTTAGAAATGCTTCTGATGCAGGATTATCAGGCTGCCTTCCAAATCAGGCTGGCAGTCAGAGGTCTGGAGGCATCCTCTTTGTGACAGCCCTTTGAACCTGAAGCATCCAATTGCATGCAGTCTAACCAGCACAGAAAGTGCTATCCATGCCAGGGCATGCCTGCAGAAGCCAGGGCATGCCTGCAGAAGCCAGGGCATGCCTGCAGGAGCCACGGCATGCCTGCAGGAGCCACATATGTCTGGCAACCAAGCCACACTTTTGAGAAGACAAACCAGGCACACTGGAACTAGAGGGGGTGTGGAGGTTTCAAGGTGCAGATGTGGGGCCGTCAGTGAGACAGATGGTTCTGGCACCAGTGAAGGTGTGGAAGGGTTTATGTGTGGAAGTGGGGCAACAGGAAAAAGTGGGGGCAGGCACACTGCGAAGGGCACCAGTGAAGCAAGGCATACTGGCATCAGTGGAGGCACCAGCACCGTAAAAAGGACACCTACAGCAGTGGAGGTGTGGAGGCATTAATGTGTGGGAGTGAGGGCAAGAGGCAGTGTGGACAAGCACACCATGCAGGGCACCAGCAAAACAAGGCACACCAGCACCGGTGGAGGCACCAGCACGGTAAGAGGCACATTGGCAGCAGTGGAGGTGTGGAGGTGTGAAAGCATAAGATTGAGGGCAAAAACAGTGTGGACAAGTACACCGTGGAGGGCACCAGCAAAGCAAGGCACATCGGCACCAGCACGGTAACAGGCACACTGGCAGCAGCAGTGGAGGTGTGGAGGTGTTCATGAGTGGGAATGAGGCCAACAGATAGGACAGGCACACCGTGGAGGGTGCCAGCAAGGGAAGGAACGCAGGCCACAAAGGAAAGGGTATGAGCATGGACCCTCTGTGACTTATGACCTCTACTCGTACTTGCCCACCTTCTCCCTCACCCAATGGCCTCCTCTTTTGGTTCTTGCCTCTTTTGGCCCCCTCATTTTTGAACCCTTTTCCAAGGAGGCAAAGCTCTCCTTGCTCTTGCCATTCACCAATTGAACAACCGGCCAAGGTTGGTGTGCTGGGCTGTGCGTCGTAGTGCCCACATCTAACACAAACATGCACAAATTGCCTGCATCATTGATGCAAGTTGCAGGCTGCGCACCATAATGCTCACATTGTAGTGCTCATCTCACTCACCATGTATGAGCAGCCAAGGTTGGTGTGCTGGGCTGTGCGTCATAGTGCCCACATTCTAACACAAACACGCACAAATTGCCTGCATCATTGATGCAAGTTGCAGGCTGCGCACCATAATGCTCACATTGTAGTGCTCATCTTACTCACCATGTATGAGCGGCCAAGGTTTGTGCCCGGCTGCGCATCGTAGTGCCTGATGACGAGGTTGACCAGGTCCTTGAATTTGTAGGCTGCGTGTGCAGGTTGCATGGAGGTTTGGGCCAGTGTGTGTATGTGTGTATGTGTGTGTGTGCACAAGACAATGGCACCATGGAGGCACACTGACTATGCCCTTGAATCTGTAGGCAGCATGAACAGGTTGCATGGAGATTTGAGCCAGTGTGCTAGTGCACAAAGCAATGGCACCATGGAGACAAACTAACCAGGTCCTTGGTCGTGTAAATGGCATGTACAGGTTGCATGGAGATTTGAGACAGTGTGTGGGTGCACAAAGTAATGGCACCATGGAGACAAGAGACCAGGTCCTTGCATTTGTCAAAGCTTGGCTTGGCAGAACTGTGACACGGAAATAGCGCGCGCGCGCGCGCGCGCACACACACACACACACACACACACAGACACACACACACACAGCCTGCACTCGCTTACCCCAGCAGTGGCTGACGAAAAAGGTGCAGGGGCCCCACATTAGGCGTCCCTTGCACTCCCGTGTCATGTTCAGGCTGCGGGGGCCTGGTCATGCACACGAGCAAGGGCAAGAACTCACATTGAGTGAGGTGACACCCCCTGCATAGGCTCTTTGGCAGGAAATGCAGCGGGCATGGAAAAACAATCATGAGGCTCAGCATTGAGAAAGAAGGCAGGACTGGCCTGCTCATGTGTGGGATTTGGAAGAACAAATGAGGCAGGTCTTTGAAAGTTCAGTCAGCAAGAGCCTAAACAAAAATGTGTTCAAGGCGTCACTGAAAAAGCATCAAACTGAATGAGTGCATGAGGTTGAGTCAGCCTTGCATGTCATCAAATTAAATAAGTGCAGGGCATCAAAGTGGTATAGCAATGAAACTGGTGGAGCAAGTTGGGCCGTGGGGTATGCCTGAATCAACAAGCTGAACATGTACGGGGACAAAAACAAATCGTGGCAAAATGTCTTGTGACAGATGTGGCGCTGCACAGATGTGGAAACACAAAAGAATGTTTAAAACAGCCCAGGGCAGGCTCTTCATAAGCTTGCCGCGTGCTGTGGGACGCACATACTCATGATGGCTGAGTGCACGCGCTGCGAGGCGCACATGCTCATCATGGCTAGGCATTCGTGGCTCATCATGGCACTGTGGGACGCACAGGCTTGAAATGGCTGGCAAACACAGTGGGACGCACAGGCTCATCATGCATGGCTCGGCAAATGCTGTGGGATGCACAGGCTCAACAAAGCGTGGCGCACATGGCTCTTCATGGAATGGCACACAGTGCGTTGTGGGGGCTGGGCACTGCTCATCACGGCTTTGTGAGATCCACAGGCCCATCATGGCTTGGTATTACACATCATGACATTGTGGGACGCACAGGCTCATCAGAGCTTGGCACACATGGCTCATCACAACTTCTGTGGGGCTCGAGGCTCCTCATGGCTTGGGACTCTTCGTGGGGCGCACAAGCACCTGTGCTTAGGACCACATGTTGGAGTCTTTTGAACCATGGCAAGCAGTGTCAATGTGAGCTGTTGGTCCAAGACACATCAAATAGTCGCAGTGATGGTGGTTGCTGCTCAGTGGCCAATACTGAGCATGCGCGCTGCCTGCCCGCTGCCTAATCATTGTTTCATTGTTGTCATGGTGATCGTTAGACCAGCTGTTAACACTAGCAATACAGAACTCTCAAGACCTGACTCACACTCAGGAATGTCCTCTCGGAAGATGGATTCGCGGTTCCATGGGTGGCGGCAGTAGGAGCGAGCAGTGGCCTGACAATCAGAGTGTATGAGTGCAAAAATGGTGTACACATCTGTTACAGAAGAAATGCATGCTCATGACACGTGCAGTTCAATGGGTGGTGGCAGTCGGAGCAAGCAGTGGCCAGGTAACTAGAGCGCATGGGTACGACAATTGGTTTGCACATGCGTTACAGAAGGAGCGCATGTTTGTACGGTTCACGGTTCCATGGGTGGCGGCAGTAAGAGCGAGGAGTGGGCTGGTGATCAGAGTGCAAGAGAGAAAAATTTGCATGTGCATAACGATAGGAGTCCATTTTTGTGAGGTTGATTCATGGTTCCATGGGTGGTGGCAGTATTAGTAGGAGAGAGCACTGGCCAAACAGTTTAAGTGCATGTGTGCAATTATTGGTTTGCACATGCGCTACAGAAGGAGTGCTTGTTTGAGAGATTTACAATTCCATGGGTAGCAAAAGTAGGATCGAGCAGTGGCCTCACAGTTGGCGTACAACCATGCTTGGGCAGCATGTGTGCAACTTAATTTCTATCATTTGCAAGCAGGAGCGCGTGCATGCGCATGTGTGCTTGTGTGTGACCACTCGCGTTTCACTCGCGTAATCTAGCTTTTGCCATCCTGTTGTCCGCTCATGATTGCATCAGTTCTCGTGACAAGCAAGCGTCTTGTTCTTGGCAGCTGTTCCTGTGCCCCTCTACAATGTGCCCGAAAGAAAATCAGCAAAACACCTCAGGGAAGAAGCATGGCTGATTAGTGCAAGGTGTGGGCCTGACACGTCCATTCACATCTTAGGCCATCTTGAGCTGAGCCTAGGACGCAAGCTCTTGTCAAGAGTCTTGGCCTGACCCACATCATGATTTGCACACGCTCACACACACACACACACACACACACACACACACACACACACACACACACACACACCTGCACATAGTCCAGCTTGGGCTTCTCAGTCATGGGCTTGATGTACAGCTGCACCATCTCTGCAGTGGTGAGGTCACCCAAGACAGTCTTCCCCTTGCCGGGCACTTCCACAGTCTGCAAGCAACCAAGATTGAAGAGCCAGGGCACCTCTTAATTATCACAAACCACACAGTCAAGTGGCACTAATAGGAGCCCTGTAAGTTTAGGATACGTGCGAGCACGTGCAGCGGTGCAGCAGGATAAGCTTGCCTTGCAGGCAACGGGATTAGAACTGATTGAAGTTTTCACGTAGTTGGTTAGCAGAGGAGGGAGCTGGGTCGAACTGTTAAGCGGGTTGATGATGTGCCGGGGCCGGTCCAGCAGGTCAACAAGTACAGCAGCTCATGCCAGTTTCATAGGCTTATAAAGGCTGGCTTCACAAGGCAAAAAAAGGATTCCTGCATCTGTTTCAGGTGATACTTAAGGGCTGTGCCAACCAAGAGGCCCACATGGCCTCTGCCAAGAAGCCTAGAAAAACACATTTGAGTACAGCTTTGTACATTTGTACTCATGCGCTGCTTGTGACCCCAGAGGAAGAGGGATGCACAGTTTCCCTTGCTGAAAAAGCCTGCTCTGAAAATAAGCAGGAGCAAGGGCATCTTTCAACCAAGGGAAAACTGCACAAATGGGAATCAACAGGAGCGCTTGCTCAAACTTGCATCTCCCTGAAGGCTGGAGATCCTTATCTCTAGGTTGAGCATTGGAGAACAGTTCTAATGTAAAGTGGGTTGATTGTGGGGCAGCTCTTGGGTGCATGATAATAAGCTTTTTAGTTGCCACGACAAGCTTCGCCGTTCCTGCTGTAAGACTGATAGCCGCATCCAAGCAAAGACAACGGTGCTCCATCCTCAACAATTGGACAAGCACACTTAGTGGCATATGGAATACCTGGAAAAGATGATGAGCAATCTTGGCGCTTGGCTCTCGGACTTCAATTTCAATCCATAGCACAGCACATGCTGGTGAGGGTACTTGTGGTGCTAAGGACCAACTTCTCCCCTTCTTCTCATTTTCATGCAGTGTTTTTTTAGCACCTTACAAGGCACAACTGCCATCATTACAGGCCAATCTGGGCATCGTTTGATGAAGACTTTCGATACACCCCTTACCTGTCCGCACATGTTGAGCAAGAAGAAAGGATGGATCGCCCTTTCTCGTAAGGAAATCCTGCACAACACAATCCAAACGAGCCTTTTCTCAGGTCCACACACCGTTCAAAGAAAATTTTTACAGATGAAGGCTTGCCTTATCAGGTTTGTGTATGTGTGTATGCATGTGTGTGTGTGTGCGCGCGTGTGCGTGCGTGCGTGTGTGTGTGTGTGTGTGTGTGTGTGTGTGTGTGTGTGTGTGCGCGTGTTTGTATGTCGGTGTGTATGTCGGTGTGTTTTGTGTGTGCATGTTGTGTGTGCATGCTGTGTGTACGCGCACGCTTGCGTGAGCGTGCTCGCGCTTGCATGCATGAGTTCTGTCTGAGACATGTAGCTCTGTCTGAGGCATGTAGAAGGCCAGGTTGCTCCGGCTGCTCTACTTCCAATTCACTCACTTGATGGCAGGCATTTGTCACAGATCTATTCCAGTCTGGCATCATCCCTGGACATGACGAAAAGTTAAGGGCTTCATTACTGTATCAAGGGCTTTGCAGTTTCTATTTCTTAATTGTGACACGGTGTTACCAGCTCATTAGCTCCTACAGTACACCTCAGATAATCCTGATTAATCCTTGATCAATTAGCCCCAAAAACGGTTTTCCCCGGGGACGGGATCTTGAATAACGGTAATTTTGTTTTTAAAAACACAATTCGATAAGGTCACTTTGGCGCCTCACATGCTCAATTTGTTCTTGCAGCAAGCGCCACACCTCATTTGCTTTTACCAATTTTATTACTGAACAAACACACCTTTTTATTTCTATGTGCTCATTCTTCCTACTCTCCACGTGAGGCTCCTCATGTACGGCCTCTTTTCGGTTTTGCTTGCCTCCCTTGCGTTTGTGTGTGGGTGCCAGTCCCAGGGGATACAGCAAGTGCTCACGAGGGAGGCAAGGCTAACACTGCGCTACCTTGCGCGCTCGAGCTCAGCTGTCCTGATATGCGCTTGCTGCTCGTCCCTTCTTCACGGCTCCTCCACACACAAATGTTCTGGACTTGTGCTGCTGCTCTTACTGATGGGGAAGGATGGTGTTGGTGCCTAAATTTCAGGCGTTTGCGATCAGGGGTTGCTATTGCTGTAGCTGCTGCTGCTGCTGCTGTCTGCTGACTGGGCGTGCTGGAGAGGGTGTTGCTCGAGAGCTGTTGCTTTGCGCTTTGTTGGTGTGTCTGGGACTGCTCCGGCGTTCTGTGGTATTTTCGATGCTGTCGGTGCATGTGCTGCTGGCACTGCTGCTGCTGTTTGTGTCGGTGGAGGGGCTGGGAATGCTCAAGCCCCAGAGAACAGATCAGAAGGAAGGTTTACCTAGCTGTACCTGCCTACAATGGTAGCTTACATTGTGATTGAGCCTTCAGCCAGAGAGGTTGGCTCAGCCTTTGATTGAAGCCGAAGTAAAGAAGAGACAACGCATGCCAGGTCCAGATGTGTGGGTAAAGGACAGATCCCCTAACTAGCAAGCTAGATAGAGCCTCACCAGATAGGCTCAAAAGCCTTGCCTAGACTAAGCAAAGATCAAATTGAAAAGAAAGAGAAGAAGAAGAAGAAGAAAATGAAGAAGAAGAAGAAAAGAAAAACAAAAAACACGCAGGCAGTGACAGAACTCCCAACATCAATTTCGGAAAAGGAGACACATTGGCTCAAAGAGCCGTGAGTCTCCCTCACCAAAGGGTAAGAGGGAAGCTAGTGTGGGTCTGGTGAATTTCTTGCACCACGCAGTTCCAAAGCACCAGAATTATAACGGGTATTTTTTTGTTTTCAATGGCATATGCCATGCATGCCATGCACAGTGTCTGGTTGTGGTAAGTCTATGGGCATATAACACAGATGGGCAAGGAGCTTACGTGCAAGTTTGATAGATTTTTAAAGGTCAACCCCTTTTTTTAACTGATCCAGGGAATAGGCGGTACAGACAGTCCCACCCACACCCAGGAGGATTGTGTGAAAGAAAGAAAGAAAGATCTACACTTGCCGTTCGGCCGCGTGCATTAAGGAAAGAGTCTCCCATAGACTCCCACCGATAGAGGGCATCTTTATCTCCACCCCGGCCACAAGGATTCGATCCGGGGACCTCCTCCTTGCTGTCGCCCTCCTCGCGCTTGGCCAGGGTTCCGTAACATGACGGTGGTTGAGCTCAATGCTCGATTGTGTGGAGAATGGTATCGGCACCTTGAAGTTGTTTGCACAACTCACTGTGTTGTTGCTGAGGCTTCTAGCTGGGCACCAGGCCTCGCACCTTCAGTAGAAAGAAAGAAAGAAAGAAACAAACAAACAAACAAAGACTATGCATGCCGAGTCCGTCCGTGTGCATTAAGGAAAGGTCTGTCCTGAAAGGCAGGGCCCCACCACACAGACCAAGAGGAAGAGGTGGCACAAAAGTCTACACCAGCAAGTTGGCCTCCACCATGGGACCTACGACACGACTGTCAGGCAGGCCCTGTCCAGCAAGCTCAAGACCCACCCCTAAGCCATAGAGCAAGCTTTCCAACACATGGTTGAACTCATTTGGTGTGAAAGGCTTGTAGATGGTGGTACTCAGACTCTTCTGAGCGTAGGCCAGAGACATCCCAGATTGCCTATGCCCCCCTTCCTTTGTGCGCTCCTGTGGTAAAACATAGGTTTTGCGTCCTGTGGACATACCCCCTTTTCTTCGGTTTCCTCGTTTACAGTTTCCGCCTCCGTCTGCTGGAATGTACCAGCACAAGGCCTATTAGTCCAACGTTGTGGCTAGCGGTCCAATCTATAAATCTGTAAATCTTCCCAAGCCATCCAAGCCACTTTGTATTAGGTTGTAACCCTACCCTACCCTATCCTACAGGTCCCCACTAGATCAGTTTCTAGCTTACTCCTCGGCTAGCTTGTTTATTTCAGGTTTGATAGTCCTTCAGTGAATCTTTACCAGCAGCTTGCTTGCTAGATAGGGGACCTTTCATTTCCTAATAAAATGATTTCCCCCTAAGACAGTACCATAATACCCTATGGCATCGTAGTTTTACAGTTCCTCAAACTTCATTCCAGTGCAGCAGCTTCTCTACTTCTCTGCTGCATCTAGGGAAAAGCTGCCCTATAAGGTGCTGCAATGTAGTGCATGAATGGTGAATCGAGCCCACAACTTCAATTGAAACCAAGCCACTTTACTTCAGCATTTTACATTGATATCACGCAATGCAACCGAGCCACTTAAGTATTTTACAATGTTATCATGCAATGCAGTTGCATAGTATCAATGCTGGCGATGCATGCCCGGGTACATGCTGATGTTTACTAATTGTAATCTCCTGCTGGTCAGAGCACTGCACCTGTGTGTCAGTCTCTCAAAATCATAAACTACTGGCTGGCACCCCCACAACAGCAAAAGCAAGAGCAACAACAGCAACAACATTAATAGCAACAGCAGCAAAACAACAACAAAAGCCTCATGGTGTTTTGCGCCATTTGGGGCAATTTTTCGAGTACACACTCAGAATCATACATGCCCAGGTGTTTCTGTAAAACCAGCAATAAAAGGTTGAGCTAGGAAGGCTCTATTCCTTCTGATAATTGGCTGACCCAATCTAGCCCAAAGCCCAAGCCCTGTCCTGCCCGGTATTGTTGCATTCCCTCCTGCTTGGCTATGGACATCCCAGCCATAAAAGGAGTGATGCATACCTAAAGGTCACAGGAAACACCTAAAATGCCTAGACCAACCAAACAACCGGCTTAATTATTCAACATGTTACGGCGTGCATCAAGCCTGGAAGCCTGAGCCTTGGCTTAGCCTGAAATGCCTCGATCAGCCAAAAAAAAGCCTGGAGACACCCATTAAGCCTGTATATGCCTTTATGCATGTAAGAGCCTAAGTGTGCTTTGCATGTCTGGAGCCTATGTGCATGGAAATCCCCTGCCTGATTAGCGGAAAAAACTGGGGGAAATGGTAAAAATGCCCCCTGTTTGGGCAGCATGAAAATGCCCTTCTGATGACATGAGCCGGCTACCAGCAGGGAGCCAGGGACAGGCATCCAACAGCCAAGCAGGAGGTTTCCTCACCTCCTTCTGCACTAGTTATGGGAGCTGCGCACCCAGCAGCAACGTTGGAATCCCGGGCAGCTGTGGACCTCTCCAGTTACAGCAGCAGAGTAAAGCTGCAGCATGGCGGAAAGAGACACTGCGCTGCCAGGTGGTGGGCTGGTGCAGATGCTGGTGGTGGTGTTGCTTCCGCTGCCTCCTGCGCCACCAGGGCTTCTACCTTTGGTCAAGGGGCGCAAGAGTGAGGTATATGAGAGCAGGGAGGGCGAGCAGGCCCGAGTGCTGTTGGCACTGCCGTTGCTGGTGTTGCTGCTAATGGTGCTGGTGCGCTGAGCAGCTGGCAGGCTGTTGCTGGCGGTGGTATTGCTACCACCGGAAACATCAAAATCACCATCAGCATGAGAGGAGCACTGCTCTTGCCATCTTCCCTTGCAGCTGGTCGGCGCATTTGCTTCAACTGGCGGTCGGGGGGCTACCACATCGAGCTCCCCCTCACCTGCTTGGTTCAGACGTAGAGGTGCACGGGCTGGAGATTTGGGGCGGGGCACGTGCTTGCATGTGTCCTGCCCCAAATACTGGACCTCCTCCCTCTGTACCAGGTCTGCGACCTTGGGAGCTGCTGCAGGGCATTTTGGGGCCTTCCAGGGAGGGGTGAAGCTGGCGTCCAGTGGGAATGCCACCCCCCCCCTGCTCACGTTACCCCCCGCACTGAGGGCCTGCTGTTGCTGCTCAAGGCGTGCTTGCTGCTTGTCCTGCTCCGCCTGCGCCTGTGCAGCTGCCCGAGTCGGGGCATGTCGGGCTGCATAAGCAGCCCTGTCCCTCCGTACCAGGTCTGCGATCTTGGGAGCTGCTGCGGGTTCAGAGTTGAAAACCTGCGCAAGTTTGTGTGTGTTGTGTAATCCACAGCTCATCTTCTGGGCCTGCAGGGCCCTCATGTTGCCTAGCATGATTCACAGGCTTGTTTTCAGACGCAGAGAGGTGAACAGAGACAGCATGATAAATGGTCTAAGAAAGATGTAGCACAATTCTAGGCATCATCCGGTTCGGCACAGTAGGTGATCTGGGAGGGAGATTTGGTGGCAAATAGTAGTAAACATTGTAGCTGAGGCTTGTGATGACGCTTAAAATAGGCCTGTAACAGACAAGCTTCAAGCTCCAGTGCAGCTTATAAAAGCTGCCAATGGGGGCATGTATGCTTTACAAATGCAGCTTCAGTCTTTCATATATCTCTATCATTTAATTTGAAGGATTCCTTACACAGGATAGCGCTTGACACAACAGCATGCCTGCCAAAGAAGGCTCGATGGAACCATTTTAAGTACTGGCAGTGCCAGTGCTCTGTCAGCTCACACAATGGTTTCAAAAAAGCCATTTTTGCAATCCACACACCATCAACGACAAAGGAAGCTAGGATGAAAGCCCTAACACGCACCTCGGCCTGCTGGCAGCCCCAGGAGTTGGCTTGTTCATTTGAGGCCCTTGAGGTTGTTGGCATGGACTGCCGGCAATTCTTGATCTACCCTGCAGAAATAGAGGAAAGCACAGACGTCGGCGCCTGGAGAGGGGAGGTTTCCAGCTCAATGCAGGCGTGAATCTGTCAACGAGATGCAAGGTTCTTTGAGAGAGGTGCAAGAGTGCCGGGATGGAGCCACAAATGAGTAAGGAGCCTGTGAGGGCAGGCCATCAACACAGAAATCCAGAAAAGACCTGCACACTTGCAATGCAAATTGACAAGGCACTCATCTCCAGAGTAGCTAACCAGATCCCCTGCTTAAATTTTGATTCGCAGGGCAGCTCTTTCCCAGACTGCAGGATGGTCAGTCAATAAAGAGGGCACATTAGCCACAGGGCACAATGGCTGCAGAATTCCACATGGCGCCCAAACCCCCACATTGAGTGAGCCTTTAAATTGGGGCCAGCGCTCCTTGGTACGTATGCGCACACACCCAGGCAATGCATAACGTTGACACGGCTGTCAACCTCATCTCATAATCGGCAGTGATGAACCTGCTGTGATCACCTGAAACCTGCCAACCAAGCAGGTTGGTCTACAGGCTTCAGGCAGGAGTACCAGGTTCATCATTAATGAAGCTGCATTTGTCTTAGAAGTCAGGAGATACCGTGCATCCCTCTATGGCTGTTGGTGGGTGCAAGAGTCCCACAAAGCCATGGGCGAGTCGGTCAGCATTGTGCAGCATGCGCGCACGGGTGCAAGTGCATTCATGCTGACGATGCATCTCTGATGCACATCATTTGACCATGCAACAAAGCAGGTTTTATTCAAATTGGCTGCAGGTGGGTGCAGAGGGCCCCCTAGGTTAAGCCTTGCGAGTTGGTCAGCAGAGCTCTGCATACGCCCTGATGCAGAAAGAGCCTGACTTGAGACTAGCAACATTGAGTCACCAGCTTCTTTGAGAACACATCACCTACTGAGAGTCGCGTGATTAATTCAAAACAAAGTAGCAGTTGTTGTTACATGTTGATTGCCTCGAAGCATTTCTCCCTGCATTTGAGCTGTGAAGCCCTCCACCAAAGAGAAGTGGTTGGGAGGCAAATGTGACGTTACAGTGACGGCTATTTTGTTCTGAAACAAATTAGTCACACAAAGTGATATGCTTTGAAGATGGAAGCAGCTCTCTGTTTTGCTTCTTCCTATGTAAAATGAAGCACAATAACCAAGAAAGGCTGCGGGTGGGTGCATGGACGGGCCAGAGCAAGCCCAGGGAAGGGCAGATACACAAACACTGGCAGTTCACCCTTGTGTCTCAAGGGACACAAACTGAAACATGAAATAAGGATGGGAGTGCTGTGGCTTGGCTTTCGCAAGCAAAGAGGCTGAATTTGCATGTCCTGGGGCAGAGCAGGCGGCTTGGATGTGCTGGAAAAGCTTGCCTTCCAGGATTTAGCAAGGGTCTTAGAGTCTTCTTTGGCTGCAGGTGCGTGGATGAAGCGCTGCAAAGAGCTATTTTGAAGAGGCCTGTGCCGCTTGGCATGCATGCACATATACAGGCCTGTGACAATGTATTCCTAAAGGTGACGATGTATACCTGGTGCATCGATGCCTCTCAGATACACTTAATGTTTTGATTTACAACTGCAGCATTTTGTATGAGCCATCTGTGCCCAAAGCTGCCCCTGTGACGCGCTGACTCCCTCTGTGACTTGCTGATTCCCCCTGTGACATGCTTGTCCCCTCCGTGACATGCTGATTTCTCTGTGACATGCTGATCCCCTCCGTAACATGCTGATCCCCTCTGTGACATGCTGATTCCCTCACATTCATCATGGCCTCTTGGACCATTCTTCCGAGTGATACTGTTCTCAAACCTTCTGCGCTTCTTGTGGAAACACAGAAGTATATTTTCCTGACACGACAGCCTTATGGAGTTTTTGTGCATGACCTAGCATGCTTGTTTCATTTAGAGTGGAAGTTTGTATGATTTTTGACACTTCTGAACTCAGCTCAAGGCTTTCAGTTGGCATTATACAAGTTGGGTTTGGTTACAGGCACCTTTTGCTTCAGCTAAGCTGCCCTTGTAGGCAGGTACAGCTATGTAACCCTATCCTATCCTATCCTATCCTGATTCCCTCTGTGACATGCTGACTTCCTCTGTGACATGCTGACTCCCTCTGTAGTCTTTCATCAACACTGCAGCCTTGATTCTCCAAGTCTTCTCTTCAAGTAGCAAAGCCAGCAAGGAAAGGCAGCTTGTGCACAATGTGTGTCAACGGAAATTTGAAATACAACTCAAAAAAAAATTTACCGTCACTTCTCAATGACTGGAGATGGATGCATGTGGCCCCATGAGAAGACTTTCATGACAGGGCCAGCATTGTTCAGCATGCACGCTGGTACAAATACGTTCATAAGCTCCACTGAGATGCAAATTTAGCAGACCTGTTCATTTCAAAAGACGTTCTTGCCCGTCATCTGCCTCCCAAGTTGCCTCCTCAGTTTGCAAGGTGGACAAGCTTGCAAGCCGAACCAACTTGGTACTTGGAGACAACACACTCAAGCATGCACCGCAAATGCACACTTTGACACAAACATCTTTGTAATATCGAATGCATTAATTGCTCTTACCTGACTGTTGCCTCTCAAACTGAACCTTCACTGAAGGCTTCAGCCTTTGGGTCACACGATGCAGGCTGCAGGTGAATGCAAATGAATAAGCTTGAACTACGCATAACCACTTCGCACGCTATGACTAGGGTGCAAGGCTTACCTTGAAATAATAATACATTTGATTAAAAAGTAACATGTAGTTAACACTAGTCTTGCAGCAGGGCCTGTCTCGGGGCAGGAACCTGAGGGAGATATTTTGCAAGTGGGAGGGAGATCTTTTGCAAGTGAGGGGTTTGAGGGAATGGCTGCTGCTTGCCAATGTTGGGTATCGCACACAGACGAATGTGTTGGACTATATTTTACAGACATGAGAACTGGAGACCAGAGATCAGAAAAACTCTCCAAACTGAACTGGGATAAACCCCAGAAAAATGTTTTGTCCAGCTCAGGCTCTTAATATTAAGCTCACGACACATAGTTAAGGTCCTGCACACAGGCACATAGCTGTACCAGCCAGGCCTGCATCCCAACAATGTGCACTAGCACCTATGGCTGACGTGCGACAGTGGATTTGAGTGCACCTGCACAGTATATGCATGCCTACACGTGTGGTTAAGCACAAAACCTAAACGGGACTTCTGGGCAAACAGCTCTTGTTCATCTCATGCTATTGTTTCACTGAAGATGCATGCTGTCCTGATGGCAACCTTCTGGCAGCTAGCCCAATTCAGGACAGAGCATACCCCCAGACCCCGCATGGAGCCTCAGGTCAGCTGCAGCCTCCAGGATGAAACTGTCTCTGCGGCAGTAACATTCCGAAGGCTGCAATAGATCAAAGGTAATCGGGGTTGGGAAGACATATGCGCAGGATAAGGACAGCTCATGGTAGCTCATGCAAATTTATGAACAATGGCACACATGCCACTGAGAACTCGCAGGGTTGTCTAAGAGGGTAACAACCCAGTTCCCACATCCCCCATGTCCTGTGTCCAGAGCGAAAGAGAAGCCATAGCTAAAACTATCAGAAAAAAAGTTATGGGACATGTCTATCCAGAGGCATGAACATTGCCTAGCTTCTCATCCCCTGAGTCACAAGTGTCAAGTCTTGTGGCACACTGGACTCACAACTCAAGTGACGAGGACCTGGAGGCCATTGTGCAGCTTAAAACTAGTCCTCTTGCTTGAATTGTTGACATTCAATCTCAATCAACTCCCAGGCCCAGTTCCCAAGATGTGCACAGCATGTGCATGCTTTTCATAAGCTCCGTTTTCGGCTTGGTGCTTCCCAAAAATCAAGCTGGGAGAGGCCTGCTGGGAATGTTTCCCAGAAACATGACATGCACACGTTTCCCCTTCACCATACGAGACAAGATTGCAAAAGCAAGCTGTGCTCTGCAGACATCTGCAGCTGTTGCAACCTGTTTGCATACGGGTGCACTTCATTTACCTTTCAGCCATGCCCATGGGGATGAGGCAGCCTCAGTGTGTGGGCTCTGCAGAGACCCCAGCTGGGGGCGCAGGTGCTGCAGCAGCAAGGAAAAAGTGCTTCATTACCTGCACAAGGGATGATGGATCCTGCACAACTATTATACACAAGTATTTGAATAGATTCAAACGGAGCGATGGGGCTTCTACATCTCAGCCCTCGCTACAACCGAGCTTGATTGATTGCTGCAGCATTTCACCTTCGTACAAACATTGCCGCAGGTACGGGCATCTCCTGTGTCGTTGAGCAAAATCACAGGAGGCCTTTGGCATCGATCACATTATTTTACATCCCCAGCAATGTATCTCATGCATCCTCCGAAGAGTTTGGGATGCTCGTGGTCCAGGCAGGATAGGACCCGTCCTTGCAGGTACCAGGTATGGTGTCAAATGGTTTGTACGGAGTATCGGTGATGTTAAATGGCGAACAACCAATTGACCATTCATTGAACGTAGTTCTGCCACTGTTCGTCATGGCAGGTAGACAGCAGCAGCCTCCGGTCGGCACCCTTGCCTTGCTTGCCGTCGCTCTGATTGCAAAATGCGCAATGAGCACTGACTATCCATTCACCGTGAATAATTGTGGACAAGACTACACGTACCAGGGTAGGTGCTTGCAGTGCAGCCAGTTTGAGATTGCCTCAGTAGACAAACGAATGGCCTCTTGCGACTGCTTGCAAGCATACATGTACAGCGCCTAAAGGCCCGTATACGTGTGCTTGCTTTTGTCAAGATGACAAGCATGCACACTCACACGCACACTCACACGCGCATAGCAGATCTGCTCCTAGAAGCAGCAACAGCAGGAGTAGCCTCAGTGGTGTGCTGAATTCAATTAAGCCAAGTGAGACACTGGTTTCACCTGCGCAGGGCCCCCAGCGCGAGCAGTGACCTTAAATCAGGTAGGGAACTATCACTGAGGTTAGGTTTTAAAATTTTGGCTGACATTAAGAAGTTTTTAGGAGATATGCACATTTTTTTTTGGTGGTGGAGGGGACTCACGGCTCTTTTGAGCCAACGTGTCTCCTTTTCCTTTATTGATGTAGGGAGAGTTTCCTCTGCCTACATAGTTTCTCTTTTTCTTTAAAGAAAGGAGTGCAGAAAATTTTCTGCACAAGCTTTTACTCGGAGAATCCACATGAATCACGAGCAGTGGCAATGTTATTAACATGAATCGCTACAAGGGGGATGCAGGGAGGCAAGTGGATTTCTGTGCAAAGCATAGCAACGCATGTGACTAAGGAGCATTTCAGATATCATCACTCAGTAGTACTGGGTCAGTACAAGCGCAGGCGTCCATGCTTTTTACCGTTTCAGGGCGAGGTAAATAAAGTTGACATAGAAGCATGGTATGGCCAAGAGCTTGCAAGCCAACCAATTGGTATACCATGTATCTATGATAAATACATAAGCTGACACACGCTGCAAGCTTTATGATCAGCAACAGGAATAGAAAGTGAAACAGAACAAATGTAAAACTACATGGGCAGCAGGATCACCCTTCCAATTGATTGAGGGGTAAAGAATGCCGAAGACCAATGAATTGTCAGCACCTTTCACACTACAGCAGGAGCAGCTAGCACAATTTACTTTGAACCTAAAAGTGCCTCTTTGTGTGTGATAATGCCCTGAATTACTTCAATTAATTTACTAACACAAAGACACGGAGCAGCAGCGGCCAAAGTGCAGAACATGTTCCAGTCTGTGCTTAGGGGTGGCAGCACTGCCCTTTCAAGTACCTTGATGATGTTGGCTCTCCGTGATGTCATAGGGAGCTACGGAGGTGATGCTGGCACTGGGACTGGAGGACAGGATGGCAGCTACAGCGTACTTGGATGATGTCATCGACAAGCGCTGGAAGGAACAATACAGATCTGTAAGTTGGTTGTGTTCCTACTTTGCTTAGCATGTGTGGATCAAACCGGGCTTTGTGCAGGCTTGTCATCATCTGCTCACAAAATGCTTCAGATGCATGCCTTATGTTCCGGGCTGAGACAAACTGTGATAGCTTGTGCGCCTCCAGCAGCCATTCAATTTTTCAATTTTTTTCCTTTTCAATAGTTAGCAAGTTGCTAACTATTAAAAAGGAAAAAATAAAAGACTAGACATACCATGTTTGGCTGCTTGCATGAAAGAAAGGCTTCTTAATCAACGAGGTAGAATTGGCCTCACCAGCTATTGAATTTGGGGAAACTGTGATCAGGGTTGACTTAAGTGGGACAGGGCAGGCCTCTTGCCCTTTGATCTGCAAAGGCAAAATTGTTTGCATGCAAGGTACAAATACGTGGGAAACTTGCCAATTCAAAAGTGCTCTTGTGTGGCCAGAAAATATATTTGTGTTAATATTCAGTCCGGCAAACTGCTGCTGCTTGATTGAACTTCTGTTACAGTATCATAGCGATGAATTTATGTGTGAAGGATCAGGCCATAGGTATAGACATTACATTATTCCTCTTTTTGAGCATGCACCTAGATTTTTGAAAGATCATTTGGCACACACTTTTACCTTGCAAGAGATCATGTGGCGAGCAATACCCATTGTTTCTGTGTGCTTGATATTATGTGTGCTTGACAAATTGGATGCGCTGGAAGAAATATATCACATCAATGATAGATGTGAGGCAGATGCACTTGTAAGCTGCAGTATGTTTAGAACTCCGAGCAGCTGTATGGTATGCATCCGCAGAACACCCAAAGCACTGTTCCATATAGCTGGCAGGTGCCTCAAGAGTAACTCTGTGTGCATGTGCACTTGCTGGTACACATGCAGATTCCCGTTGAGTTTCATCGCTATCCAGAACATCAGATGCTGGAAGCCCTGGGACCAGACTTTTTGTATGGCAGCTACACATCAGCCTTTGAGAGCACTAGAATCAACTACACTAATATTGAGGCAGTATCGGGCACAGAATGCTCATTGGTTTACCAACATTCCAGTAAAGGTACTCGCCTCAGATTTTGATGAATGTCAGGAATCCTCACCTGTCCTGCGCAATCATCTTGCATTGCTTTAATATCGAAACATGACGCATTGCAACTTGTGTCGCTGTTTGCTTACAAATTTTTATGTTGCCAAATTCATCTTCATTTGCTACACACACACACACACACACACACATACACATCCTGAGAAAGGCTACAATGAAACGCATCTTTATATTTCATACAAATCACCTTTTTGACATAACATTGATGCATGCAGTGTTTGTGACACTTGCAAAGCAGGAAGTTTACTCGGACTCATTTAGATCCTGTTTATTTTCCACCACTCGGCTCAAGTGCATGTTGTGCATGTGCGTATACAGGAGAGCTCAGGTCATGCCGTCCGGACCTTCATGACGCAGCCATTGGCACGTACCTGCAAGAAGGGGCTTGTGAACACAAGGTGTGAAAAGGATTTGCCCGAAAAGGCATTTCTCAGTGAGTGATGATTCGGAAGTGTAAATTTATACTGAAATAATTGACCAACTTACACTAAAGACAATTGACAGCCCATAGAAAAACCAAGTGACTGATAACGACTAAGCAGCAAGAATATATTGGCTACCATACACCTTGAAGAGACAGTAAAGTGAGTTTGCTTGGCTATCTGTATAATCGTATTTGCACTCACGTGCCCGATCCATGATGTGCAAAGCATAAATGCAATCATGGATACTTTCTCAACAGTTTCTAATATTTACAATGCTTAGCTGCTATGGACGCATGTTTCAAACTCCCTGTGCACGACTCTAAGCCTTACTTTTGCTTAATTTCCTGCTTTTGCTGGGTTTCAGCTTAGCCATACTTTGCCAAGACTTGAAATTCTTGATCCAAAAGAAAACGAGTGTGCAGAGTCACAAATGACCTACTTAACACACCTGCACGATTATAAAAGTGAGGTTGAGACCCTAGGGGCGAGCCAGGGGTAAGATTTTTGGCTTTTTATCTTACATCCATCTGGAATGGCCAAAATGTATGCTTTCATCCAAAACTGCCCAAATTTGCCTCCCAGGCAGGTGTAAGGGCATAACTGATCCATTCGAGTGAAAATGTTGGGGGTGCCAAAGCACTTAAAGCATGAGCGCTTCTGCCAGGGAAAACTGGTGCAAAACTGGAAATTAAGCAATCACAGTGTTTCGCCACATCCTGAGTATGAGAACTTGTTCAGCATACTTTCCAGGCCTGCCAAGTTTAAGAGCCTTGGTGTGCTGGGAGTGCCTCCAGGCGGGCAATGACAGCTGGGTGTTTCACACCAGGCTCTGGTCAGCCCACCTGATCACATGCTTTAAGGCGACACCTGCCTGGATCTTTTATTTGAAGGGGGAGCACGATCCAAGTGGCCCATATTAAGTTACCCGGCAAAATTGTCGTGACCTAGATGGTGCGGTGGAAGTTCTATGATAGAAAAGGAAAGAAAAGGAAAAACTACGTAGGCAGAGGGAACTCTCCCTACATCAATTAAGGAAAAGGGGACATTGGCTCAGAAGAGCCGTGAGTCCCCTCCACCACAAAGCTACAAAAAGAACACCCTAATGGGGATCTGAAGTGTTATTGGAAGCGCCCGGCTCCATAGTGGTAACAAGCTTGTTGGCATACATGACAGAATGGGCATGAAGTTTGCGAGCAAGTTTATTGGCGCGTTGGTGGTCAAGTCCCAATTGTTTAAACTGGTTAAGGGTGCGCTCTGTATAGCAGGTCCCACCAACACCCAAAAGGATTGTGTGGAGAGTCACAACTTTTGCATTAATGAGTTTGCAGAGGTCTGCATGCTGCCGCTGTGCCGCCTCCAACTGCTGTCCAGGCCTCGTGTCTTCACAGTACTTAATTTCAATCAAGTGCACATGCCGCTGGTTCACATTCAGTTGGTGGGGTTGCCTCACGCGGTTGGCTGTTGTGGTCCTCAGTGTGGGTTTGTGTCTGCTGCGTAACGCATGATGGTGTGAGCAGGAGGTAGAAGGAGAAGAAGGAGTGGGTTTGACTTTATAGGGAGTAATCAGTATAGCATCAGGACGGCTGGGGGTGAGTCTAGATCTCTTACAAAATTTTCTTGGAAAGAGGTAAGGGGGTATAATTTTGTTTGATGCATGTGCAGGGATTTCAAGGTTGTGCTGCGCCAACCTATCACCACTCCCTATGTCCATGTTAACCAAGCCTGCTCCCCACGGGCTTTTGCTAAGAGCTTTGATTATCATTCTTCCAGCAACATTGTGGCGTTCACTTTTCATGCTGGAGATGATATGATTTTGGCAGCCTGAAAGCATGTGGAGTGCGCTGTCTAATTGATGACAGCCTGGGAGAAGGCATAGTGGGTTAATGGACCTTTTGAAACGAATCGCATGTTTTTGGTTATAGAGGGTGCCAGTGTGATATTGTAAGATGGTGCGCTTCATGGGTGTGGATATACAGGACATGTTCCTGAAGGCATTGCTGATTTTCTTATCTACATGTGGTAACAAACTCTGATAACATCAGTAGTAGCCTGTTTTGGAGTTGGCATATCCAAGTCTGTGTTTTGTATGCATATGAGACTTGAGAGCATTTTGAAGATTGGGAAGGTAGGTGATTTTAGGATTGGGTGCAGAAGCTGTGGATGTGCCAGCATTGTGTTCTTTTTTTTCCTCCTTGGCTAACCAAAATGATTGAGAAAAAGGACTTCCGCCGGGGCCTGCGCTAGGGATCCCGGTATCAGCCACGTTATTATTGGCTTGGCTTGCTTGATATTTAGCAGTAGCATATGCACATTCGTTGCCAGCAATGCCAGCATGAGATTTTACTTTGTAGAAACAAATATTGGTTTGTGATTTGCTAATGAGGGTAGATATGGTTTTTAGGACATCCCCTTGGATATGTTGTGATCCTTACCATTTCCCTGCCGGAAATGGGGCAATATTTTGGATTTCCACCCCAGCCCCAAGGAACTCCCAGACTTTGCTCTTAATTCAATGCCCGATAATTGCTCCTATTAAGCCAAGCCATGTGACAGGTTTCTGAGGACCCAAATTTGGCAGGCATTTTGCCTGCTTTCTGGCTCCACACCCTCACTGAGTCAGGCTGGGCACCCACCCAGCACAAAGTAAGTGCGCAGGGTTGCTCAGAAAGGTCAAGTTGAAGGTTACAAACCTTAATTTTGTTTGATTGCAGTGGTCCAAGAGCTCAGACCTAAATGACTTGATTGAAAATAAGTCATTATCAAATTATATTGCGTTTTGCCATTGCAGGATGATGTTGTTCAGACAACTATTGGAACCGTTTACAATGAGATAAAGACGATTGCCAGCATATTTGATGTCGAAGAAAAGGGTAAAGAGGTCATCCAGGAAATGGAATCTGATTTCCAATTGGTGAAGGATCTGATGGTCAACTGGGTAAGTTTGAGTTGACTGGACAAATGTTTTGTGGACGGCCTTTGCAAGTAATGCTTGTATCAAGGTGTAAATTATCTTTACAAAATGTTCATTGCCTCATTACTTAATGTATCAGGCTTGCTATGTTGTGTGTGCGCGTCTTTGTAGCTGCCAAACCAACAGCATGGCAAACAGCTCTCTAGAGACACATGAGCTCTATTTCTGGATTTCCCTAGGCTAGCTGTATCTAGTGCAGGTCGAGGGACCATGTGGTGAGACCTTTGCTATCCTGCAAGTCAGGGAAACTTTCCAGGATTACTGCTTGTGACGTTCTGGCTGGTGCAACCTTTTTTGTTGTGACAAGAGCATGCTGCAAGCTGATTGAGCCAGCAGGAGAGTTAGTATCCATTCCTATGACTGCACAGCAGAGGCTAAGTTCAGAGAAGTTTGACAATTGTTACTGTAGCGCACATAGCTAGCAGTGTGGCTGGAGCTGCCATGACTGAACACACGCAATCCATGTTTAAGATGTCCATGCTTAAGGCGTGCATGGTGACACATGTCTGCAAGCGCTCCAGCAAGATTGTGACCAGCAATCCAGCAAGATTGTGACACATGTCTGCAAGCGCTCCAGTACGATATGCATTGTGTTTGCAAGCCCTCCAACAAGATAGGTATTGTGTCTGCAAATGCTCCAGCAAAAAATGTGCATTGCAAACTGTCACGTTAGGCATTGCAGCATGGGATGTTAAGGCGCTGTTTTGGGTACACCACTTTTCTGTTTGACCTTTTGACCTTTTACTTGTAGGTTCTGTCGTGCAAGATCAGTGTCAGTCACATCTTATTGTTCTAGAAAGGTATACTACTTAGTTTTTGGGAGTGTAGGATTGACGTCCAGGGTTGCCATAGCCACGCAACAAAGGACAAGTTTACTCAAAGCTGGTGGACAGAGATGCGAGTGTACTGGTTTCTGCTCTTCTTCTTCTCTTCTGCAACGCTAAGTGCAGTGCATCCCTTCTGCTTGCTCTGCTCCCATTGCGCACACACAAGATATGTACACTGTTTGCCAGCTGCCCTTCACTAGCGAGGTCCCTTCCAAAGGATGCTTCCATATGCAGTCATCTGACTGCTCTCCCGGGCACTTGAAAGGAGTCGAGCATGTCTCCATTTAGAACCAGAAGATAAGATAGTCCTCTTAACCAAGGCACAACGTATCCCTCCAGCAATAGTATCCTCCAACTCAACTACCAACCCAGACAAACATGATTCAGCAATAACCAAAATTGACGTGACAATGTAAATACACAGTCGCCTCATTAGTTGGACAGCAAATTGCAGCCAGATCTGATCTCTGGACGGAGCTGGCCAGGTTGGGATAGACCCTGCGCTTTATGCAAGACGCCATGCATGCTGGCAGATTTAATTGAGTGAGCTTGATTCACCTGATTGGCTTCTCTGCAGGGTGGAGACCACCCCCTTCGTGCATTGTGGCTTGACAGTTGGGACGACGAAGCCCCATTTGTAGGAGCTTGCTGTGGCTCACCAGCACTTATCCTGAAAGAAGCAGGGTTGGAGAATATTGCCAAAGACTTGGGAAGAGACGAGAATGCCAACTGGAAGTCCATGCCGTGGGAGGTAGGTCGCTGTTGCCCTTTCAAAACAAAAAAATGTCCTTCCAGGAGACCTGAAAATTAATGCTGGGGGTGATGCATGAAAAATGAATCAGTCAAGCCTCGAGATTACTGCACAGGAGTATTTGTCTTAACGTTGGTGGAGGGAATTCACGGCTCTACCTAGCCAATGTGTCTCCTTTTCCTTGATTGATGTAGGGAGACTTTCCTCTGCCTACGTTGTTTTTTTTTCTGACCTTGCTGTACAATGAGGATCGTGCACCATGCTTAAATCACTCAGAAGCTGTCTGTATGCTTCAGATCTTTGTGTCAAAATGTGCTGAACACCCAAAGCGAGGTATAGGCTCTGCCTTCTGTACACCATGTTACCATGCCAGCCATGTTATGCTTGTTACACTTCACTGCACCTCTGCTTTTCAGGACATTGTTGCAGCAGACCCAGATGTCATTGTGCTCATTGATGCAAATTGGTGAGTCTCTGTGCTTGCACTCACTTTCTATATCAATGAGTTGAGCTTAACTGTGAGTGAGTAAAAAATCGGGTGCAATATTTTGAGGGCTTCTCATATCTCCAGCTAGATGCTTTACTCTTGCATGGATGGCACAATGAATACCAAAATGAAGACCACGTCTGATGAAACTAGGGATTGCGAGGATTCTGTTGGTATGCTTGTCATCTTAGTCTTCAAAGGCAGTCGAATTTCAGAGGGGGTCAGCTGAGGCCCAAAATCAGGTGCGTTTTTGCATGCTCCTTTGCATAGGTGCGCCGTGACTGGCAGTTTTAAAGTTTGGGTTCCCCTGGTAGCTTTCTATAGCACTAGGGTTTGTAAACTGCCAGTTACGGCGCACATGCCTAATTAGCCCAGGCATGAACCCTAATTTTCACCACCAAAGCTCCACATCTGACCACCCTCTGCACTAAATTGGTTGTTTTTTTATAATTTGGGGTCTTTGTAACAAAATAATGTCATTGCAAAAAAATGGAGTGAAAATATCCAGTAGCTAGTGTTATGTGGCGATTTCAGCCAGTTTCCCAAAAAAAGGGTTTATGTGCCCCATGTGAGCTTTAGCCCAGCCTATCTCATCACAAAGGGTGATTCACAAAAATTTGGGCATATAATCTGGTAGCTTGCAACGCCAGCTACACTTAAGAGCAAAGACTGTCCCAATTAGATGAAGTGGCTATGTGTGGGTGCACTATAAATGCAAGAAATGAGCATATTTGGGTACCTTCTCAGCTGACCCCCTCTGGTCGAATTTGAGGTCGAAGGTATGACACCCCTATGGCATTCAAGTGTGTGGACAAAATGTGTCGGAAAAACATGCCGCCATTGATAGTACTCGTTTTGTCTGTGTGCAGGAAACACTGATGGTGTTGTGCACATACTGCCACTGGATGAAGTCATTGGTATCATGCTTGTCTGCATGCAGGGACACTGTGTGTAGACCAATCGTGTTGTGCCGCATGCCGCCACTGGTAAAACTCATTGCTGTCATGTCTGCATGCAGGGATACTGCGGCCTCAAAGGTGGAGCAGCTCTGCAATGCATCCAAGCCTTCAGCCCAGTTGGCAGCCGTGAAGCAGCACAAGCTGATCACTATCCCATTCAGGTATGCATGCGATGGAAACCCATAGTGCTGCTGTGGGCATAGGGCATATGTCATCGAGCTAGGAAGACTTCCTGGCTGGGTGAGACTCTTCATAGCACGCTAGCCAGTGGATCTCTCTTGGTGTACGCAGTCTTTTGTCTAGCTTGATCTTTTCTTCCTTTTGGTGAAGCCCCATTCATGGGGCGTGAGCCCCTAGGTTGTCTGTTCGCAAGTGAAACCCATACCTGCTACCCTGGCCCAACCAGTGCACCTTCCGCCCTGAAAGTTGGTATGCGTGTCAAGCAACACTTTTTGAGGGAATCCATGTGTCAGGGGAAAGGAGAGGCCATGGGCAAAATGTGTTAGAATTTCTTACTTGGCAGCCATGCAGAAGTTGGCCAGTAGGGCCTGCCCAGTGCACCCCCAACCCTGAAATCGACAAATTTGCCAATTGAGAACTTTGGCCACAGAATCCAAGTTTGGGTGGCGTGAGGTGGAGCGCGTAATGTTATATGGAACAACAGTTATGTCTGGTAGCCAAGTAGAAGCTGATGTGCCTGTGAGCCCAGCCTGGCTACCCCACACCCATGAAACAGCACCTGCTGGCACATGTGCCCGTACAGATTTACTCAGCGTCCTCCTGCTTATAATTGTTGAGCCCACCGCAGGAAAGTGTGGGTTGGTATGGTATGGACCTAATTCACTTTGAGACCTGCCTGGATCAAAACTGTCCTGTTTTAGCTCAGGTGCACTGAATTGCTGGAGGTCTGGATCAGATATGATGCAGGCCTTACTCAGATGCATTTGCGCTTTAAAGGCCTGGGGGTGGCCCAGTTAAAAAGATCATTATTGCCCCCTTCCAATTTATTTAGCCCACTGACGCTTTAGCAGGTTTCCATAGTTCCAATTACAATTAGCAACACAATTTGTACTTTAACAATGGTGTGCTGTGCACAGCAAGTGGAAGAAAAACGCTTGACGCATTATTGGTGCAATGAGGAGTATGACACCCACTGCATAACCCTGTGCTTTGTATATTTGTGCGTCTCTGGTGCATGGTCTGCTTGGTTCGAGCTCTTGAGAATGGATAGAGAATTATTGATAGATTGCATGGCTTGCCCTCGGCAAATGTCTCACAAAATGCATGCTACACAGCAATTGCAACACAGAATCCTGCTTGCACGCAAGCATTTACATCATGCCATGTTCTGGTGTTGTCTTGGGCTCTGTGTTTGTTTTATCTTAACTTGCTCAAGGCTTCAGTCAATGAAAATGTTGCTTTGCGATTCTTCCAGCGCTGCTTGCAACGGTTTCCCATCTTGAAGGTTTTTGCAGAGTTATTTATGGTGTTGCTGTGTGGCCTGAAAATGATAAATTTCACTGCCTGAATCCATGGAGATCATGCATGACGCAAAAGGACATTTGGAAGCAGGTGCAATCATCTGAGGAGAGATACAATGCTTACTTTAAGAGCCATGTTCTTATTAACAAGATGTAGCAAGCTCTGGTTAAAATAATAGCAGTCTGTCGTAGGACCTGCAACATTCAAGTCCAGATTTGCATGCATTTCACTTGTTGGAGGAACACCTCAGAGGTTGACAACTCCCCTGTTGGGTTGGGCTGCAGGAAATTTGGGTTGGGATGCAAGGAATTTGGGTTGGGTTGCAAAAAATCCTAGGAAGTGTTTATTCTAAGGGAAATCTTCACAATCATTAGATCCAGATGTCATAGCGTGCCTTGCATTAAAATGGAGACTGTTCCTGACATATTTGACAATACACTTGGCGTCTGCGGGATAAATCCCAGAGCCATGCAGGGTCATTACTGATCAGTGCAGCGGTCTTGTAGCTGTGTTCCAGACTGCGTTGCTTTGTTATTCCCAGGTGCACTGAGGGAGAGGAACTTACCTGAGGCGAAAAATTACTTCCAAAATGTTTTTTTTGTAAGTGCTCCCTGCTCATGGTGCTCACAATCTTTAACGCAAGGTTGCAAATTGTAGCAGGCCTGTAGCACTTTTCCCAAGTTGGGGAGGGGTTGCCTCATCAGCTGTGGCGTGAGCCCGACAATGCACAATCAAATCTCTCTCCCAGATGACCTGCTGCATCAGATTGGGTGATTGAAGTCACTGAGGTTCCCCTATGTGGATATCATTCCAAAAAAACGTGGCAGAAAGGCTCAATGATTGGCCACATACAGTTCAGACATTTAATTGGAGAAAAAAGTAGGCCAATCCCCTGAACACACAAGGCCAAGATGGGGTCCAAGTGGGGGTTTAAAATTGGTGTGACCGTTCCCAAACTTTGGTCTGAGTTTAAGTTTTGGGACGCAAATGTGAGTAGCCTGAGGCCACGAGAATGACTTTGGATCTTTTAAGCTTGATTTTTTTGGTGAGCAATCAATCTTCAAAATGATACTAATCAGCCAAAAGATGGGTCATATCCAGTCTTGCCAGTTTATCTATCTACCTATGTCTACCTACCTATCTATTAATCTATCTATCTGTTTCCCAAGGATTGTTTTAGAAGAGGCACGCAAGGTCTGAGCATGTTTTGTAGGAATGCACTATGTGAATAAGCAATCACAATTTCTCTTCAATGCTTAGCTTCAAGCTGCGTGCCTTGTACTTCCACCATGGGCAGTGCTTCTACGTTGGGCGTGAAGGTCGGCAAGTCTACGGTCAGCCTAGCAGTGGCGGCGCTGTATGAGAGTGGTGCCATTGATGAAACCATTGCCAACAAAAAATTCAAGTGAGCTTTGGATCTTGAGGGGCATGTGGAGAGGTTGCTTGTCAAGAGAATGTGCTGAAGCCTGCAGGATATTTGCATGCATCATATACATGTGACTTTCTAGCTGTGTGCTAGTGGCATCTTGCATCTTAAGAAAAAAAGGTAAATGTCTACGCATCTTAAGAACAGACATGCACTTGAAGTGCACAAACCCACGTGCTCCACACATGCAACAGGACTGTGGAAGAGGCCAGGGAAGGTTATCGCATGGCATTGACAGACAGCGGCATGGGCTTTTTTCTGACCTTACCAGAGGAGCTACATGACGTGTGCCCCTTATCCCCTCTTGCATCTGCCTCTGGCGCAGCCCAAGATCAGTCCTCCAGTAAAGGGCTGACAAATGGTGAGAGGCCATAGGAGGGTGACAACAGACAGTGACTGACAACACATAAAGGGGGGCTTGTCGACACAGATCATCATGATAGGGGATCTTTCTTCTAGTTTACAGAGGGCTCCCTACCATGCCAAGGAACTGTTGTGTGGCAGAAGGTTTTTGGAAGTGAAATGGAAAGCGCTCGATAGTACGATAGGTTACATGCCCTTGTCTGATTAGATGCTTTACAATTCTGTTTGATCCTGTTATAGAAAAGAAAAGTACGTAGGCAGAGAAAACTCCCCCTACATCAATAGAGGAAAAGGAGACACGTTGGCTCAGAAGAGCGGTGAGTCTCCTCCACCACAAAGCTGCAAAAAAGGAAAAAACTAATGAAGATCTGGAGGGTTACTGGCAGCACCCGGCTCCAGATCCTGGCTGTGAGAAGCATATTATTTTCCATAGCACGTCTAATGGTATCAAGCTTGTTAGCATACTGAACAGAATGGGCATGAAGTTTTTGAGCAAGTTTATGGGCCCATTGATGGTCCAGTCCAAGTTGTTTAAAACGGATTCAAGGTATGATAAGTATAGCAGTGTTAGATCTATTTCAATTGCTTGCCAAAACCCGGATGTCAAGGGTTGTGCTGACCTTATAACCCATATTGCATCTTTCCTGAACAAGGACAGGATTTAATCATGTCGTGATCCTCTATGCCTGCAGTCGCATGATTCAATCATGTTGTTGCAGGATTTAAACGTGTTGTGATTCCATGCTTCCATAGTTGCTTGCTCAGGAATCACTTGTTACAGGCAGTGCTTGAAACAAATGTGGCCCACATGGCTGTTAGATCTGTAGGGACCAAAGGCCTCTATAGCAGGAGATCCAAGAAGCTGTGTGCCCTGAAGCAAAATACTGGTACATCACATCCTGAAAGTCATTAGCCACAGCCTGAGCATGCATTGAAATGAAGTAGGGGGGTTGCCCTGCTTGATTACTAGGAAGTAGCAGGAGTGCAATAGGTTATGTGTCCCCACCACAGCTGCATCTTCAAAAACAGCACACAAGGTGTTGCTGAAAATACAGCACAAGGCTTGCTGCACGACCATACCCAACTGCCTGCTCTGTAACACACACATCCACATGCAGGTGCAATTGCTGGCATCTGTATTGCCAGCATTGTGGGAGGCATTGCTGTCATTGTGCTCTGCTTTTTCGTCTGGCACCACATCACCTTCCGTAAGAAGTACAATGAATTTGTGCAGCAAAATGCAGACCCAGTTATGTACAACAACAAAGCTCATGACATCAAGGACACAGACACACAGGTGTAAAGGCAGGCCATAGGCATACTATTAGTAATGGGATGTGTCACGTTTTATAGGGTTACAAGAGTATGTTTTGTTGTTATCTCACTTACTAAGTCATATAGTATATGACTTACTTACATGAACTTAGTGAAAGCTGATCTGCATGGTAGTCTCTCTATTGATTATATGCATCTTTCTTCTTCTGTGGTAGTATTAATATGTCATACCCATAGTAACCAAACGTGTGGGCCAGGCCCTCGTACGTCAATTATTTTTTTTCTGTTTCTCTGGTGTTTTCAACAACCGTTTTCTTTGGGGTCAAAATTGAGGGCTTATTGCAGGAGCTTCGTTTTAAAAAATCAAGCATTTTTTTTACAGTCACTGCAAATTTATGTTGAGCAGAAAATTAAGTAAATTTCAGGTACCAGTCCTTGCAACAGCTTAATCTCTACATCTGCCTCACTGATGCATGGCTTAAAATTAAGATAGGACATTGCAGGCTATCAGTAGGCAAACCATTTAGTAATCTACTCAAATTATCACGGGTGTGGACATCATAATAAGTTTTACTTGCATCCGGGATTGTGTGGAGATAATTTTTCTGCCTAGGCAGCATTTGCAAAATTTGCCTGAAAAAGAATGGCATGTCTGGTATTGATAATCATCGTTAATATCTGGAGGGCCTGGGTACTCAATTTGGGTGGTTAGGCCCAAGTTGATAAGAGTTTTGATGGAGTACTACTGACTAGTAGTCATTGAACAGTGTGTCTTTCCACCAATGAAGATGATGTGCAAGGTCACCCTGTTGCTCTTGTTTGGGTTTCTCAGCTGCGGGGAGCCTGGTTCAAGTGCTGGCATGCCGGGCAGTTGTGGCTTATAGGGTGGGAAAGAAAAGAAAAGTCTACGCAAGCCAAAGACCGCGTACATTAAGGGAAGGTCCCCTAACTGGAAAGCTAGAGGCCTCATCAGAAGGCCCCCTATACCTACACTAGACACAGCTAGCCTAGGAGAGATCCAGAAACAGATCTAATGGGGATCTGGAGGGTTGCTCGCCTTGCTCCTGGACGCCCGGACTCTCCTTCTCCCGTCCTCCGCCGCCGCGCGCCCAGCAGAACTCCCCCAGAAGCCCCCGTGAAAACAAAGAGCGTGTCTAGTGTTAATGATAGTGATTAATCTTTGAATGGCATGGTTCCCAAGCTTGGATACTAGTGTTTGAGCTTTTTGTCTGGTAAGGCCCAGATTCATAAGAGGTGTGATTGTATACTCATTGTAAATGGTGCCAGCCACCCAAATTAAGATGATGTGCAGGGTCACTTTGTTATTTCTGTTTGGATTCTATGGCTGCACAGAGAAGGATTTCGGAGTTTGCCAAGGGTCATGACCTGAAAAACAGGCCTCATGCTATGCTCTGGTTATCTAAGGTGTATGGCATTCCTGCTGGGATGTATGCGTGCCAGGTGTGGGGAACTCATTACTTGAGAGAAGGCAGTGAGTTTGATAGTCAATTGCAGAAAAGACATCTGTGTTCCTTGAGGCGCATTCTTGGAGTAAAGAACAGTACTACAAATTGGCCGGTGTTGAGAGAGTGTGGCCAGGAGCCTCTGCAGTTCTTCTGGTTCCGTGCCTCCATCAAGTTTTTTAATAGCATGCTTGACTCCAATAGTGAAGTCTTGCGTCGTGTGCTGAGGGCTGATTTAAGTCTGGCTTCCGAAGCCAGAGTCTTTTGATTCCTCTTGCTGGGCTGCTGAAGTCTCTAATGCTTTTGGTGGGATGCGGAATGGTGATTCGTTCAAACAGAACATGCTGAGAGCTGAGAAAATCCCCATGCAAGAGTTCATTGGTGATTTGCGATACAGACAGCAGAAAGTGTGAAGAGGGGCCGATGTTTTTTGTCCTCGTGCAGTTAACAAGAAGGTAGTGACGTACCATAAGTGGTGTGGGAATTCTGAGAGTGGTCCCAGAGGTGCTCCTTTTTGTATCCCCTCGTATCTGTTCAAGGATTTGGACAAGCATGTTTTGAGAAACATTAGCAGATTTAGATTGCGTGCTCATCACTTGAGAGTGGAGTCTGGTAAATGGCTTGGGGGTTCAAGTATCTGTGATAAGTGTGAGTGTGGGGAAGTCCAGGATGAAAAACATGTGCTTTTCTTTTGCAAATGTACTGAGGTGTGTGAGCTACGCATGAGATACAAGGACCTTTTTGAGGAGATGTTTAAGACTGCGTGTGTTTGCTCCGCCCTCAAACGCTGACTTTATTCCATTCTTGGCTTGCCATCATACTATCACTGATTCTGAGATCAATGCTTTCCTAAACCAAGACTCATACAGACTTCTTAGATTTGTGTCAGACTTGGTCTCAATTTTTGATACTGGTTGAGCTTGTTTCACCAGCTGCCATCAGCCAGAGTCTCGGGCTGTAGGCCACCATTGTAAACCCCTTGTAAACCCCTTGTTTGGATTCCTTGAGCTGCGGATTTTAAGTCTAGTTAGGGTGTGAGAATGGGTGGGAAAAGGGTTCGTATAAGAGCATAATTTAAATTTGACGAGGTCCTAGTTAAGGGACCTTTCTTTCCTTAATGCACGCAGCCTAACGGCAAGTGTAGATCTTCCTTATCTTTCTTTCTTAGGGGACCTTTCCTTAATGCACGCAGCTGGACCTGGCTTGCGTAAAAGCAGGAAACAGAAAAACTGAGTAGGCAGAGGAAACCTTCCCTACATCGATTAAGAAAGGGGACGCATTAGCTCAGAAGAGCCTCGAATTCCCTCCACCACGAAGCTACAAAAAGAAGGTTTTAATGGGGATCTGCCGAGCAAAGTATGCCTTGTTATGCATGCATTGCCATGCAGGATGTCAAATCCTTGCATATGATACTGCCTGCTGTGCTTCTCTCAGTCTGAACTTCGTGGTGGGTGGGTCATACGATCTGTGCACCAATGTGGCCCCCTTTCCTTATTTGATGTAGGTAGTGCTCACTGTTTATGTAGTTTTTCTTTTCTTTTCAAGCCCACTGGCAAATTGGTGATAACCAGGAGACCAGCAAAGGAATTTAACATGCAATGAAACAATCTGGCCAAAATAGGCTTCATCACCATACAAAAGCCTCCAGGGGGCACAAGTCTCGCATCCTACATACGCGCTCCCCACTTTGGCGTTGGCACTATGTTTCATGGGCAGTCAAGGGCAAACAGGGCAATCTAGAAAGGGAGGACAATAACTCAAGAACAGAGCAATTGACCAGGTCAGGTGCTGAAGGGCTGCTGCTTCTGTGTGATGTAGCTCATGGCAAGATGGCAAAACAATGCAACATGTGGCACTTGCCATGGCTGCTGCTCACTGAAAAGGGATTGCTGCAATTGCAGTGCTGCCTGCCTACCCATGAGGCCCGTGACTGCGAGGACAAGGAGAGCGCCTGCAGCACAATTACTTAAAAGTGTGAGGTGCGTAGATATTTCCACCCACTCTTAAGAGAATGGTCTAGAGGGATACTTAGGCTGCAGCCCTTGTAAGATGGCGACAGAGACTATGGTCGTTAGCAGCCCTACAGCCAGCTGAACAGTTCTCCACAAGCCCTGCTCTTCAGCCAGCAGGACAGCCTTCTGCAGGCAATGTTCTTCAGCCACCAAGACAGCCTTCTGCAGGCAATGCTTTTCAGCCAGCAGGACAGCCCTCTGGAGAGCCTGCCCTCAGCAGCGCTGCGCTCTAATGCTTTTTTCAATTTACAAGCCTTTGTACACTTTTGTTGCACACACCATGTCACAGAAAACGTCCTGCTGGACATGGCAATGTGCCGCTCACAGGGCCAGGACAGAGTGCTGAACAGTTGATAACTTGGCAAAGAAGGGCAATAGAAAGGCTCATTCTTGCTTTCGTAGTGCCTGATTTCCTGAAGCTATGACACCAGGCTAGTAGAAAAGAAGGGAACAGGAAGGAACAAGCAGGGGAATGGGCGCTGCCCCCACCTGCTAAGTCACACAATGCTGGTTTTGGATGCTGATCACAACCGAGAAAGAATCCAAGAATAACCTGAGACCTACTTCTCAAATCAAGAATCCAAATCATACGACACTGGTCTGCCTGCTGACGGCGACCCTCTCGCGCATGCCCTGCTGACCGCTGCTGCTGGCCCTATGTCCTGCTTTGCGCAAAGCACTACTGGTAGGGGGTAGCATTTTCACACCCAACTCCCAATCCCCTTGGGCATGACTGCTCACCTGCGCAGCACACAATGGTACTCGACATCAGACATAATTTATCCATCAGACCTGAAGATTTGTGCTTAGCGAAGAGGCAAAGGCAGCATCCAGGTTGGAAACTTAGGCGTGCAGCAGAGCAGAAACACATGAGGCCCGCACGCTTGTGTTAAAACCCCAGCTTCTTGTACTCCATGCGATTCTGGTGGTCAGGTTTGACCTTTCAGGAAAATAAAGCCACCCTTTTGTAAATGCCAGCCTTTTTTCTTTTAGGACGGAGCCTGAGGTTAAGCCATCATCTCCTTTCTTTTGGCACATCGCTTGGGGACGAGGAAAAATTGGTTCTGCTCGGGTGCTCAAGTAGGCAGGTAAAGAGCAATGTCACCTTTCTTTTTATCAGCACTCAGCCAAAGGTTACATCTTACCACCTTTCTCTCTTTTGGTAATTAGCCTGAGCTGCTTGCCTGAGTTCGCAACACCACTTAGGTCAGACCTGCATCCTTGCCTTGCTGCTTTGCTCACTCAAACATCCACTCTGGCAGGCAATAACATCTTTCCAGTCACAACTGCACACAGCACCTCACCCCACCCCCTTTCCAGCTCCCATGCAAAACGCAAAGCCACGAGCAAGCAGCCATGCTGCCACCTCTCACCTGGCGCAAGACAGCGCACAGCTCCCACATGTCGGCATCCTCCTCCTGCTCTTGGTGGTGCAGCAGGGATGCCGTGCGCCCAGCATCTGCCTGCGGGCAGTGCAGGTTTTGTTTGTCCGGGATGACTGATTGTGAGACATCGTGAGTAATTGCTAGACACTGTGATGGTAAGACATCGTGAGTAACTGTGAGACACTGTGATGGTGAGAAATCGTGAGTAATCATGAGGCACTGTGAGGGTGAGATATCGTGAGTAATTGTGAGACACTATGATGGTGAGACATTGTGCGGGCAGTGCAGGTGTTGTGAGTTGTTAGTAGGCTGACTGATTGTGAGACATCGTGAGTAATTGTGAGACACTGTGATGGTGAGACATTGTGCGGGCAGTGCAGGTGTTGTGAGGCTGACAGCTGCACTGACCTTTTTCCCAGATCATACATACCAACCACCACCAGACCTTAATCCAGACTCTGGGCAAGACCAGGTTTCGTGCTGGCCATGGGGATCACGGACCCCACTTGGCCTTGCGTACAAACCCTACTTTCCCTTGCCTTTGCCTGCCTTGTCCTTACAGGCAGTCCAGGTGCTGTAAAGCTGACTGCTTGTGAGGCATCATGGACAGGTTGAAGGAGGAGGAGCCTCAACACACCAGTCCAGTCGACACCACATCAATGCAACAACAGAAGGTTCATCTCAAGCCACCTGCGGCAGTCCAGTTCCCGCTCCATGGCTGCCACCCGCTCCAGCTCTGAAGCAGCCCAGGCCGCCTTCCCCATCCCCCACCGCTGCATAGCCTGCATACTGGCCAGGGCCCCCCATCAGAAATATGTCCTTGTGCTCATGCGCGCGTGAGCGCGTTCCGGGTCGGACCACTAAGCCTAGCTTGATGCTGTGCAGGTGAGGGGGTAGGGGGCCCAGGGGGAGGTGCTGCACGCCTGCTGCCTGTAGGGACTGCCGGCTATGGCGGGTGGGGAAGCAGGTGCGTGATGCGCCCGCCTGTGTGTGTGTGTGTGTGTGTGTGTGAAGGGTGGAAGCATGGAAGACATGTGCTGACAAACCGATGCAAAGAAAGCACCAAAGCAGGCGCGCATGCTGTTTGCTTTACAGGCGAGCATGTGCTGACAGGCAGGTGGCAGATGTGGTGACAAACGGGCCCCATTCCAGGCAGGCCAATTCGGAAGTGCAAGTGGCTTCCCTTGTGCGAGCAGGTACTTCAGCAAAGAAGAGGAGGGGGCAAATGCCGATATCAGTTGTGTCTGCATGATACAAGAATAAAAGACATCAACAGTGCCTGCTTGATGCAAGTATTAGAATACAAATATCAACAGTGCCTGCTTGACGAAGCGAGCATTTCCAGCACTACAAAATATGGCTGTACTCACTCATTAGCACCCTCCTCTATAATTAGTACCTTGTGTGTTCCACCCTGCTCCTCCACTCCGCTGGCTTCTCCCTCGCTCATACATCCTGCATGACATGTGTGCATGAATGCGTGTGCATGAATGCGTGTGCATGCGTGCAAATAAGCGTGCGTGCATGCGTGTGTGTGTGTGTGTGCGCATATGGATTTGCATGAGTCTCACCAGCATGCAAGCAACGCTTGTATGTGCACTTCTCATATCTTACCTGCACTTCCCTCACTCGCGCCGCGTGCTTTCCCAGCACTGCTCCAAGCACACAGCAATGACACGCCAGCTCTGCCCACCTCTAGCACGCATGCTTTTTGCAAGAGTCTCACCAGCATGCATGCACTTGCTCGTGCATTTGTGTGTGCATGCAAGCATTTGCGCGTGCATTTGAGTGTGTGTGTGTGTGTGTGTGTGCATGCAAGCACTTTCGTGTGCACCTCACATCTCACTCACCAGCACTCCCTTCACTCATGCCGCCTGCTTCCCCGGCGCCGCTCCACGCACACAGCGACGCTGCACCGCCCTCAGAAGCAACAGCAGCAGCAGCAGCAGCAACAGGAGTGGTGGCGGCATGCGTAGCTGCAACAGTGGCAACCAGAGCAGCCGGAGTAGCACCTCCTCGTGCACCCTCTGCATGACCATCCATTCCCTTGACATCCTCACCAGCATCACCACCAATCCCTCCTCCCTCCTTCCCAACCTGGGGGGACCCTCCATCTGACAACCCCCCCCCCCCCCCCCCCCTTGTCCTCCCACGCTTCCTGTCGTAACATCTGCAAACGACACCGTCCGCTGCATTTGCACAGAAGTGCCTGCTGCTGTGGCAATTGCAGTGGCAGTTGGCCTGCCGCTCCCACTTGTGCCCGTTGGTTTGAGGCATTGGAGCTCAGGGACGTGGCTGCACGTACTGGTCCTTGCCTCTGCTGCCGCCCCTTCCCTCTCCACGTACTCCGCTGATGCAGCAATGCGTGCGCGCTTTCTTGGGGTGGGGGTGGAGGCGGGGAGGCTCAAAGCTTTGGCTCCCCCTTCGCCATTCTTTACTTCTGATTCTTGCTGCGCTGGGCTTGCAGTGGCGGTGCTGTGAGTGCGCTTGCGTGGGTTTGGGGAGCTCATGCCTCCGGTTCCCCCCTCCCCACTCTTTGCGTCCTCCTCTTCTCCCGTTGCTGCAGTAGTGATGCTGATGGGCTTGCATGGGTTGGGAGAGCTCACGCCTCCCATCCCCCCCTCCCCACTCTTTGCGTCCTCCTCTTCTCCCGCTGCTGCAGTAGTGATGCTGATGGGCTTGCGTGGGTTGGGAGAGCTCACGCCTCCCATCCCCCCCTCCCCACTCTTTGCGTCCTCCTCTTCTCCCGCTGCTGCAGTGGCAGTGCTGATGGGCTTGTGAGGGCTGGTGCTCAGGCTGGAGGCTGAGGGCTGCTCATCTGATGCTCTTGACTTGGAGGACCCAGCTGACGCAGTTGCTGTGGTAGCGCTTGTTGCCGCAGCACGCTCTCTCTTGGGGTGGTGCGAGGAGTCCGCTGGCCCTGGTCTGGGTGACCCTGCCGCAGCTTGCCCACTGGGCAGTTCCACCAAACCCGAGCCCCCTCCCACTGTTTTGCGACCTCTTAGGGGTTGGTCTGGCGGACTCAGGACCTGCCCTGGTATTTCATGGCCACTCAAAGGCTGGTCTGCCGCATCCCAGGCGCCCCCTTTGTGCGGCTCCACGATGACATGCACCTCTTCCCGATCCTTCCATCGCACCACGCCCCGCTCCCGGCATGCCTGCTGGCCTGCCTCCCTCCCCCCCCCCCACTTCCCCTGACGCACCCCCACTGCCACCCTCGCTGGTGACACTGCTGCTGCTGGTGCTGCTGGTACTGCTGCTGCTGCTGCTGCCATAGCTGCTGGCCTCCTCGCTTGAGCTGTGCCTATTGTGCTCACCGTCTGCCCATGAGGTGCTTGGTTGCCGGGAGCTCGGTTGTGCCTTGCACATGCTGCCTGCTGCCTTGTTCTGCCAAGCGTTAGCAGCAGCACAAACATCCACATCAGTGGCGGCAATTGTTGGGGCGGTGGCTGGGGCAAGCTGCTGCTGCTGCTGCTGCTGTTGCCTGGAGGTGCCGCTGCAGCCGCGCCAGCTGCTGGAACCAAAAGAGGAGTTCCGCCTGCACACATGCATGGGCAAAACCCATGCAACACTTGCCACCTTCATATTGTCGCTTTTGTGTCACACACACAGCACCTCTTCTTGCGATGGAGCCTCCACATGCACGACCCTTTCACTTAATACAACAACCTCCTGCCCCGGGCCCGAACACACACACACTTCTTGCGCTGGTGCTTCCGCTTGCACGACCCTTTCACTTAATACAACAACCTCCTGCCCCGGGCCCAAACACACACACACACATTTCTTGTGCTGGTGCTTCCACTTACACAACCCCTCCGCTTCACACAGCAACCTCCTGCCCCGAATCCCAATACACACACACCTCTTCTTGCGCTGGCGTCTCCGCCTGCATGACCCCTCCACTTCACATAGCAGCCTCCTTCCAACCCCACAGCCCTCCACATGCAGCTGCTCCAAGCAAGGCAGCGCTGAGAGGGGGATGGCGGCCAGCATGCTCACATGCAGCAGCCTGCAATGAGCATGCATGTGTAGAGTTGTATGTGTTTGTGTGTGTATACGTATGCACGTTTGTGTTGTGTTGGTAGAGTTGGCTGAGCACGGAGGGAACGGTCAAGCAAATGTTCAATCATATGCGATCATGTCCGCCCAAAAAGTATGAGTGTACAACTAAAAGAAGCAAAGAAAATAGCAATACATGCGTCAAGCTGAGCCGGGTGAAGAAAACAGCAACAGCATGGGCTCAAATGCAAACTTTGCATCAACACCAACAGCTGTCCATCGTGCTTAGATGCAGGACAAGCACCGCACAAGAGGTACACAAGCAAAAGCGTCTCTTGTAAACCTCATTCTCTTTCATTGGCCAATGTAGGAGGTGCTCGAGATGCATGTGCAACTTTCCCTTTTGTTCCATTACCCAATCTGTTCCTTAATGCATGCAGCCTTTTGGCTGGTGAAGACTTTGAAACACTTTTTCTCCATAACTCAATCCAACGCGCACCTTGGTGCGCTCTTAGGCATACCCCCCTTCGAGGTCCGCCTACCCCCTGCGCCGCTTAAGCCACTCACTCCTCCATCCCCGCTCACACCTGCAAAAAGGGACCAAAAGGTATTACCAGGGGACTACAAGAAGGCCTACAGCCCAGTGCCATGGCTGATCGAGCGCTGGTGACATTAACTCTATCCCCGCGCACCCCTGCACAAAGGGACCAAAATGGGGACCCCATCCTGCGGCAAACCAGCTAGGCATTTACATGCTTTGCATTGGGATTGAGCCTAAGAGCTGATAAAGCCTGAGAGCCTAATTTGGGGGCCGGTGCCTGCTACAAACCAGCCAAGTTGCTACTGCAAGGCGACAAAGGGCTTGCTGCTCCGATTGTGTGTCCCAACGCTATGCCATGAGTCACACCACCGAGGCATGCGCAGCAGTCACTTCTTGCAACATACAAACATGTTGAGGCGCGATGGCCAGCATGGTTGCTCTCAGCTTAGCCACAGGCCTGCAAACACTTGCTCCAGTTGCATGCCTTGCACACGCACATGCACACGTGCACACACACACACACACACACACACACACACACACAAGAATCAGCGCACCTGCAGTGCTGGCTTTGCTGGTGGTGCCTTCCGAGCACACACTGCTGGCCCAGCCCACACGAGTGCCGCCAGGCTTGTGCCCCAGCCCACCCCTCTGTGTGAAATCTGTCGATGCACCCGTAGCAGGGGGAGCAGCAGCCATGGCCTTGGCAGGAGTGGCACCAGAGTCAAGATTGAGCCCCCCGCTCTTTGTGAAAGCTGTCGATGCACCTGCTGCAGGGGCAGCAGCAGTCACGGCCTCGGCAGGAGTGGCACCAGAGTCAAGATTGAGCCCCCCGCTCTTTGTGAAAGCTGTCGATGCACCCGCTACAGGGGCAGCAGCAGCCACGACAGGAGCAGGATCAGGGTCAAGACGGTCACCAGGCCCACACTGTCCTTCTCCTGCCCCACTCTTGTCTGCCATCCCACCAGCCTCGTCTCGTACTGCTCCTGCCCCATTCCTGTGTGCCTGTCCACCACCTCCACAGCCAACTGCTCCTGCCCCACTCTTGTCTGCCAACCCGCCAGCCTCGTCTTGTACTGCTCCTGCCCCATTCCTGTGTGCCCGCCCACCACCTCCAAAACCAGCTGCTTCTGCCCCACAGTTGTCTGCCAGCCCACCAGCCTCGTCCCGTACTGCTCCTGCCCCATTCCTGTGTGCCCGCCCACCACCTCCAAAACCAGCTGCTTCTGCCCCACACTTGTCTGCCAACCCGCCAGCCTCGTCCCGTACTGCTCCTGCCCCATTCCTGTGTGCCCGCCCACCACCTCCAAAACCAGCTGCTTCTGCCCCACACTTGTCTGCCAGCCCACCAGCCTCGTCCCGTACTGCTCCTGCCCCACTCCTGTGTGCCAGCCCACCACCTCCACATTGTACTTCTTCTGCCACACCCTGGAGTGCAGGCCCACCACTACTGCACAGTGCACTACTCGCAGGCGTGGACCGTCTTGAAGTCAGCGGCACCAACTCTGGCACTGGCTTGCTGTCCTGCAGAATGCCCCCCAGGCCCTCTACGCCAATGGACAGGCGCTGCATGCAAGCGTGCGTGCAAGAGAGTGAGCACACATATCAGGGCAGAAGGGGGGCACTGGCTTGCTGTCCTGCAGAATGGCCCCCAGGCCCCCTACGCCAATGGACAGGCGCTGCATGCAAGCGTGTGTGTGCAAAACATGCTGATGGACAGGTGCTGCATGCTGACTACACATGCAAGGTGCTTCCTAGGCCTTCAATGCCAATGGATGGGCGCTGCACGCAAGCGTGCGTGTGCAAGAGAGTGAGCGCACACATCAGGGCAGAAGGGGGGCACTGCATGCAAGTGCGTGTGCAAGACAGCGAGCGGGCAACTCAGAAGGGAAGAGGGAGGGCACTGTCTGTATGCGAGCATGCAGCAAGCCGGTAATAACTTGACCGGCAGGTTCACAGTCAAGATCTGGTTGGTAATGAGGGGTATTAAATAAGCATGCACGGGTCAGGAGGGGCCCTGAAGACGAAAGTGCGCATCTGGCAGGGATGAGACACGACATTGCTACCCGTGCATATTGCTATGCTGTTGCTTCCACAACATCAAACACAAAACAGACAGGTTCGGAGTTGCTGCTTGCAGCAAAAAAATCCGAATCAAGCAATACAAGCATCTCCAGCGTGTTGGTTGCAGGACCCAGAATTCCAGCTGTCATGGCCCCTCAACCTGCTGCTGCCTGCTAGTTGTTGCAGCTTGTAATCGTTTTTCAGGGTTGTCTTATTTACAAACAAGGATAAGTGGCTCCTCATCACATTTCAACTGTGTACTGCAACTGAGGATGCTGCAGAGAGAGCAGTGCACACCAATGAAGCTGGACATTCTTAACTTGCCAAGGCGCTCAAATTCATTAGTCCAGTACGTGCATATCCACGTGTGTATGTGTGTGCGTGTTCAGTGCCCTGCGTCAAGACGCTTCTATTCAATGCTAGGCAGCCCAAATCCATGCCACTTTAAATGTAGGTATGCTTGGACCATCAGGATATGAACGTAACTATAGAAGCATATACCAGCACTCTCTGGATCATAACCAGGAAGACACAAAGGCACACCTTCAGTTGGGTGAGGGCGGAAAGAGGTGCAAGGGAGTGCGCATGCAAACGCAAGTGGGGCAGGCCCCCTTCGTCCCTCCCGGCACACCCGCTGGTAGCAGGCATGTCACGCAGGCGCAGGTTCAAGGATGTCAGGGCGGTAAGGGCTGCCAGCTCGCCGATGTCTGTGTCTGTATAAGCAGGAGGGTGTGGGGAGGTCTTAGCGCTGGAGGAGGGGGGGGGGGGGCTGTTGCTGATGTCATTAATGGTTTTAGCGTAGCAGGAATGTCATGCAGGCGCAGGTCCAAGGATGTTGAGGTGGCAAGGGCTGTCAGCTCCCTGATTTCTACATGTGTTTAAGTATGCAGAGGGGGTGGGGTTGTGCTAATGATATTGCTGATGATGATATGCCACACAGGCGCAGGTCCAAGGATGTTGAGGTGACAAGGGCTGTCAGCTCCCTAATTTCTGCATGTATTTTAGTATGCAGAGGGGGTGGGGTTGTGCTAATGATATTGCTGATGATGATATGCCACACAGGCGCAGGTCCAAGGATGTTGAGGTGGTATGGGCTGTCAGCTCCTGATTTCTGCGTCTCTTCTAGTATGAAGGTGTGTGTGTGTGTGTGTGTGTGTGTGTGTGTGGGTGTGTGCGCTAAAGATTGCTGATGATGATATGCCACACAGGCGCAGGTCCGGAACGTCTAGGCAGTGAGAGCTGCAAGCTTGCCACTGCCTGTGTCTGTATTGGCGGGAGGGTACAAGGAAGCTTTTGTGCTGGAGGCACAGCTGCAGCAACAGGTGTGTCTTGCAGGTTCGAGTTCTGTGGAGTCAGGGTACCGGAAGTTGCAAGATTGCTGATGTCTGCATCTTCCTCCTGGTGTCAGCAGGAGGGTGCAGGGAAATCTTAGCGCTGGTGACACAGCTGCGGCAGCTTATGATGCAGGCGCAAGTTCAGTAAAGTTGGGACAGAGGATGCTGTGAGATTGCCAGTGCATGCGTCTGCATGAACAGGAGCATGCTTTTATTCACTTAGTTTTGAGAAATTTTGTTGGAAAAATTCCCCCTTAAAAGGCAAGCGATTAGGGATGTCAGGGTCATAGGGAACACTGGTCAACTGATGTCTGTCTGTTTCCGAAGGCAAGGTCACTTAAGTGTCCATGTCAGATCTGAGTACACTCATTCTTTCGGATAAAGTTGCCACACAGAGCATACTCGCAGCAAAGTGTGAGTGATGCAGTTACAAGAACAGTCCCTCGTGATATTGTAGCAGCTGCATGCCCTCGTATCAAGACGCTGGCTGAGGTAAAGCACAGTCTGCGCCCAGGTTGCCTTGACCTGCCTCCAAACAAGCGGCTATCCTCAAAGCTCAAACTTCCGAAATCACAGGCATCTTCCGCCCCAAACGCCTGACTGTAACAGAGAGATGTAGATTGGGCTGATAGAGATGCAATCTGTGCTCTGCATCAAAAGAACCTCAGGCAGATCAAGGAAAGCTGGGCAAGGAGGCTCAAGCTGGGCAAGGGGGCTCAAGCTGGGCAAGGAGGCTCAAGCCACTGCAAGCCTGCCCTGCAAAAGCATCCCCCAACAAACAAGCACATGCTCTGGACGGTTGCAAGCGCCCAAGGCTAGGCAACCTCCGCATCCCTGACCCAGAATGCCAAAAGCACGAAAGACTGGAGCCTCATAAGATGAGCAACACGCGCCCATCATGACACCCACAGTCAAAGCGCGCGGCTCAGTGCTCAGAATATGCACCCATGAGTGATGAGACAGAGCATACAGCTCAGTGCTCAGGCAGAACATGCACCCATCAGTGATGAGACAGAGCATACGGCTTGGTGATCAGACAGAACATGCACCCATCAGTAATGAGACAGAGCATAAGGCTTGGTGATCTGACAGAACATGCACCCATGAGTGATGAGGCAGAGTGCACAGCTCAGTGCTCAGGCTGAACATGCACCCATCAGTGATGAGACAGAGCACACGGCTTGGTGATCAGACAGAGCATGCACCCACCAGTGATGAGACAGAGCATACAGCTTGGTGATCAGGCAGAACATGCACCCACCAGTGATGGGACAGAGCATACGGCTTGGTGATCAAGCAGAGCATGCACCCATCAGTGATGGGACAGAGCATACGGCTTGGTGATCAGGCAGAACATGCACCCATCAGTGATGAGACAGAGCATACGGCTTGGTAATCAGACAGAACATGCACCCATCAGTGATGAGACAGAGCATAAGGCTTGGTGATCAGGCAGAGCATGCACCCATCAGTGATGAGACAGAGCATACGGCTTGGTGATCAGGCAGAACATGCACCCATCAGTGATGGGACAGAGCATACGGCTTGGTGATCAGGCAGAACATGCACCCATCAGTGATGGACAGAGCATACGGCTTGGTGATCAGGCAGAACATGCACCCATCAGTGATGAGACAGAGCATACGGCTTGGTGATCAGACAGAACATGCACCCATCAGTGATGAGACAGAGCATACGGCTTGGTGATCAGGCAGAACATGCACCCATCAGTGATGGGACAGAGCATACGGCTTGGTGATCAGGCAGAACATTTACCCATCAGTGATGAGACAGAGCATACGGCTTGGTGATCAGGCAGAACATGCACCCATCAGTGACGAGACAGAACACACACCCATCACGATGTCCACATCCAGAGCGCGCAAGTTGGGGAGCTGAGCCAAGAGGCACAGGCCACTGCCACCGGGGGGTTGACTCAGCACCAGCCCTGGGAGGGCGTGGCGAGGCCGCTTTGATGCGGATGAGTAGCTCTTCAGGCCACCCGCGCACCTGCAGCCATGTCCGTTGCAGATCAGCAGGACATGCAGCGCGCACTTTTACAGCAGCAGCACAAATGTCAGCAGCAGAAGTGCTCTACAGGCCGCTCGCGCACTTGCAGCCACGTCCATCAAATGCTGGCACTGCGGCTGGCGGTAGCACATATGTTGTACTGATGCATGGATGCACGGATGCTGCATGGGCTGCC
>OU611765.1:3195198-3202698 GCA_914767535.2 Dunaliella primolecta
GTTTGTGTGGGTGGGTCGGTGGGTGGGAGGGGGGCTCTCTCTGTCGTAAGACACCTTCCAAGGTCATTTTGACTCATTGGAGAATTTGCAGCACAAGTGTTTTCAAGCAAATGAATGTTAGAGGTGTGGTTGAGACTCAAGTGAGTCAGCCGCCATTTTGATTGTTCAGCTCATTTCTAGCTCATTTATACTTTGTATTGCCCACGTTCAGCCCAACTTGCACCACATGTTTGCTTGCAATGTGCGGCAATCCGCAGTGTGGTATTAGTACCCTTTCAAACCACCTTCTTCATGCATTGGAGTTTTATAGGCGTTAAGCACAGTGTTTTGGGGTTTCAACATACTCAGGAGAAGGAGAGGACGGTCACCTAGCTGTGAGCACGCGAGGAAAGGAAATCGCTGCACTCATACGCAATGCCGGTGACTCTGGTGTTGGTCCAGGTGAGAAGATCAGGTCAGCGAAGAAAAATAAACGATGTGATGATGAAAAAATGGTGAGTTATTTCTCTGATGACGCCTGGTTGTCCTTGTCTATGTAAAGACATTGATGACCTATTTCCTAACATCGTTTGCCTTAAACCCAAAAAGCAGCATATGATTCCAGGCTCTCTTGTCCTTAATGTGCTTTGATGTGCACGACCTCTGTCGCATTTATGGAGATCATTGCGCTTTTATTGCACTGGTAAAATGTGAAGAGCAATGGCATAGAAATTGACCCCAGCAAAACTGTGCACTGATGCTAAATGAACTGATCACTGAGGTTGGCTCAAGCGCAGCAGAAAAGGCTCAAGAGCAGCTGATGAGCCGATCACCGAGGAAGTATCAGCATACATCTGCATGACTACTTGCCATCATTGTCACAAACTGGATTTTGTTCCAGCGACCTACCACAATGACCCATCAACCACTCACCACCACCACCACACCACCACCACCAACCATAATGGTCAATTCACCACAATGGTCCATTCACGTCTTGTTTCCCTGATGGCCTTGTTGCCCAGGCGAATACTCCCCTGATGTGCTGGCAAAGGAGGTGACAAGTCAGAATCGCAGCCCGCCAAAGATCAAAATTGGAACCAGCTGTCGCGATGGCCGAGCTCCCCCACGCGCAAAGTCTCTCTCAGTCTCCCGCTCTATACAGCATGGTGTGAACTACCATGTTCCTGTCATAGTAAGGGTGAGTCGTGCTTGGTGGATATCAGATGCAAGACAATGATGCAAGACAAAGATGCAAGAAAAACTTGTAGATTGAAAATGCCTTCTGTGAGGGCTGTCTAGTTATGCACTGACATTTAAGTTTCTTGAGGTCGGCTCCCGCTGGAAAGGTGCGACGCGTCAAAATGTGTGGGTAAGTGGTAGATGAAGTGTGAAAGCATGCACAAGCATTATGGCAGGTCTCTTGTTTGCATCTTTTCGGGATGCACTCTGTTTGCTGTAAAGAACAGCTGTGGCGTACCTGTGTAGCAATCAACAGAAAAGAGCATGGACTAGGAAGGAAAAATGATCCTAAGCCTGGAGGGTAGTTGATGGTTGGTGATCTGATCTGGGAAAGCCTGGTATCGTTGCACCCTGCCTTTTCGACGCAACCTCCATCTCATGGAGAGCAGCAAGCACAAGTTTCCTTTTTCCAAATGCCAGATTGCTTGCATCATTTGTCCTGAAACCTTCCTGGAGATGCTCGGCGAGGCTTCAAAAAATACTCAAAACCACACAAGCACCATGCAAACGTGCTCTTTGGAGACACCTGGCAAGATCCTGAGCCTCGTGAACCTCACCATCCACACGACACCACACAAAGCTGACAAACCCAAACCCTCCTCAATGCAGACGCCTGGCGAGTTTTCGCAGCAAGACAAGGAGCCCCTCTCTCGCAGCGCGACGTCAGGGGAATTTCTGGGGCACAGAGACACGGCTGCTTCAGGGTCCTTGGAGGTGTGGGATGGATGTGTGTGGGTGTACGTGTATGTGTGTGTATGTGTGTGTCCGACAAGACAGCCTTTGCTCGCATGGAACCTACCTGCACACAGAAACTCACAGCAAACAGAACCTGTCTGCTACAGGATGGCGTATCTGTGGCATCTCCCTCTCCACACGCCACTGGCAGCCCTCCACGCTATATGGAACCCATCCACGACACATCACCGTGAGTGGGTTTGCTGTTTGCCAGCCATCATGTGTGTCGATGAGTGTCGTCAACCTTGGAACCCGCTGTGCTGTGGAGTCAACAATGAGCCAATTGTCGGTTGCTCCAGGAACTCTACACTGGCTGTGCCCACCATGCCTTCAAGAATGACACGCTGCCAAAATCCTGTTATTGAGTGCGCCTTGACAAGTTGTTGCCTGCCACTCCTTCATTGACGGCAAATGCCCAAAATTATGTCTTTTGTGCGTGCAGCAATCGGCCACCGCGTCCGGTTAAGCTTCTGCCTCCGCCGCCAGCAAATGTCATGCGTGCTGGCATTCCCCGAGGGCGATCCAAGCAGCCAGGCGACTGGTGAGCAGCTGATGGGTTCATCTGTGGGATTTGCTATCGATGTCTCAGTGCAAGCCATTTATTGCAGGTGCATGCTAAATGCTATCTCCTTTAGCTTGAAAGCAATGGATACATCCCGAGGGCAATCCAAGCAAGCAGGTGACTGGTTGCTTGGATTGATCCTTGGAACTGTGCAGGTCTCAGTGCAGGCGTTTTTAAATTGCTACATTGGTACATCCCACCTTGTTTATGTGCATAGCAACGAGCTCAGCAGTGTACAATGAGATTGCTAGCTGCAGTGTTTGGAACAGGGAGTATGAACGCATGCCTTCTTAGCTCAAGCCTGCACATACAAGGCAGCTTTGTTAGACCTCTCTATCTTTGAGCAAGAGCGGTATGTACAGTGTACATACTGCTCTTGGCTTACATTGTACACTGTTGCTGTACTTACATTGTACACTGCTGCTAAATCCAGGAATCGTCGAGGCAGGAACAAGGCAGGCAAATGTTGCAGATATGCCAGCTTGCATAAAGCAAAAAGGCCATGCTTGCAGCAGCCGCCTTCATTCTGCAGTGTTGGTCAAAGGCTGCCACCACCTTCACTCTGCTTTGTCGATCAGGGGCTGTCGCAACAAGGGAGTGCTTAAACAGAAATCAGAGCAAAGACCCCATTCTTTTTTCTTGATATTAAGTGGTAGTGATATTCCATTGGTCTTTAAAATGGGTTCTGTGCAGGGACTGGAACAAGCTGGGCCATAACTTTAGAACTACCTGGACAACCAGCGGAGGTGGTGCATACTCACATGGTGAGCTCAAAGCAAGCAGACAAGTTACCTCTCAAGGATGCATGACTGAATTTCCAACACATGAGTGCATCTACAAATTGCACCAGCAGAGCAGGTGGCCCTGCTTCACTTGTTGCAATCTATACATCCACACATCATGAATTCAAGATTAAGTCATATGTGGCGCGGCGTGTCTTTAAAGCACATCCCGGTGCACCCTTGCACACGTGTTGTGTTTTCTACTGTTTAGCCTAAAGTTTAGGGGTTAAAGGCATGCAACAAGCTTGCAAGCACCATGAATCATCACAAGACCATGCAACCAGCTTGCAACAATATGCAGTACGCAGCATGTAACACATCATGACCAACTTGCTAACAAATGCAATAACAAAGAGGCTTTGTTTCGACGAGGCTTGTGCCCAAAGCTGAAGTCTTTTCAAGCTGATGGGATTCATGGCCAAGAGTAATCCTGAAGTTGATAGGATTTCAGCTTTGTGTCGATGATTTTGCAGTATGCAACAACAACATCATGCACCAAGCTCACAGAAAGAACCAGGGTTTTTAAGATCTGGAAAGGGTCCAGAGTACAATGTGTGGTAACCATGTGTGTGGTAACCACGTGCGAGCAGCCACAAAAAGCAGGTGCCCCTGCCCTTGCACTCCCTTGCTTTACAAAACAGTGGATGACTGCAGTCATATGGCTAAAGTTGTTTATTTAAAGACGGGCTAAAAAAAGCATGCAGCCTACCAGCAGCAGTTAGACACTGCAAGGAACCAGTGTGTGTGTGATTTTGCAGACGATTGCAAGCATAGGTGCTGGATCACATGCTCCAGAGCCCCACAGCCCATTGAAGTGCCAGGAGTAATAAATCACATGAAGTCGGTGTTTATGAACGCAGGTGATCGGAAGCATGAGCGCCGGAGCACAAGCCCCAAAGCAACTAGCTCCCAAGACCCAGCTGCGGGTGGCAGTCACCTGAGCAGCTTGTGGCCAGCTTTCGGTCCTGAGAGCAGCTCCATCGACATCACCAAGCTCCCTAACACGCACTCCCCCATCTTCCCTATCCCTGAGGATGCTTCCTTCAATCGGGTGAGTTGCTGCTGCACAGTGATTTTGCAGGTGATCATACTGACCAGGATGCATCAACATGTAAGCAGCAGGCTTTGCAATAGCTGCCCATGGGAAGCTGTCATGGATTACGGCATGGGGTACTAGGATGCAACTTTTGCTGCACCACTTTCCTGGCCTGCCAGCATTGTGTAGGTCTAAAGCCATCGATGATCTGCTGAGCTCACAGCATACAAGGTCCAGGAACATGTATGTATGGAGCACGATGGAACTAACTCGCGCGCATACACACACACACACAGGACATCAGCAGCTCTTGCCAAATGAGCAAGCTGAGCAGCCAGCGCGCCTCCCCTCCTCAGCAACCGCTTCCCCCAAAAGCTGACTCACGGACAAGCAGCAGCAGCAGCATGTACCCCAGCTCCAGCCGCCATGCCACACCCACCACAGGCATAGAAGCACACATGGAGATGCAGCGCCCTCAAGGCTCAAACAACAGCTCCAGCAATCACACGAATTCTGCAGGCGCTGCTGGTGGGGATGTGGGAGCTTGGGGAGGAGGGGGTCCCCCAGATGAGAGTGAGAGTGGGCAGAAGGGCCACCAGCTGCGCAAGAGCAACAGCCTGCTGGACTTGCCGGGTGCCGCAAACGTGCTGGTGACACCGGTGGAGAGGGAGAGGCATAATCAAGCGCAGCAGGTAGGTGTGTGCACAATTAGGAGTTGAACCTCAGCGTGTTGATTGCTTACCATTTAGCACACATGACAAGTTGGGCGTTTAATTGCACACTGTTGAGCACATGTGGCAGGCTGCATGCTTCTGACCCAATGCCACTGGAGGCAAATGTGGAATTTCCAAGCAGGCTAGGGTACACTGCACGGAAATCTCAATCTCCATTTATTGAGTGAATGAGTCGACAATGTAAAAGTAGAAATTGGTGGTGAGCGTGGGGGTTTCTGCCTAACACAGATTTTTCTTGAGGACAACTCATATTTATGCAATAAGCCAAAACTTGTGCCAGAAGCCCTGGTTAGAGTGATGTTGCTGTCCACAGCTTGCAGATTTGTGTGCTAGTGTGAATTGGATTGAGTCCTGGAGACAACCAGTGCAAGTCTTGAAAAGCAATTATACCTTGCTCCTTGAACCCCTTGCAGGCAGCATCTGTGGTGCAGCAAATCAATGCACGCCAGTCTGATTGGATGGCCAGGTCAACACCTCCAAGCAGCAGTCAAGGCAGTATGAACGGGCCCAGAAGATTCTGAGCAAGGAGCTGCCAGCAGGCACTCTGATCGAGAGCGGCTCATGGGCCAGCAATCTGAGCAAGCGCAAGCAAGCGCAGCGTTTGTAAAGAGCAAAGGATGGCTCATTGTACAGCCCTCTGTTCTGTACTGTTCTACTTCCCAAAACCGCGCGGTTGGGAGTGAGAGGGAATCCTGCGTCGTCTCATGCCATGTAAAGAAAAGGTTCAAGGCAGGCTTGTAACAGGAGGGTCTTTCCTCAATGCGCAAGGCATAATGGCATACAAAGGTCTTTCTTCATTCGTTCTGAGTCTGTCATTTGCGCAGTGCCCATGATGTGGTCTTAAGCTTGATTGGAGCAAGGACTGCCAAAAATTTGGCCAAGCGTCATCATTTTATGTAGCTAGCCTGCAGTGCTTACTCTTGCTTGTCAAGTCGACAGGTGAACAAGAGAAGTTGCGAAGTAAGATTCATCATTCCCTGATTATCACAACACAGAACGAAGGGGTGGCCAAAGCTTTTCCTCTGGTGCAGAGTTGTTTTAATGAGAGAGAAGGCGGGCTAGGCCCGCCACAATCTGGCAATTTAATCTCTCTCTCTCTCTCTCTCTCTCTCTCTCTCTCTCTCTCTCTCTCTCTCTCTCTCTCTCTCTTCAGCATCATTAAGAGAACGAGGGCAGACCAGCTGACCAGGTTTGCATTACATGGGGCAACACCCCTGGCACATGCAGAAATGGTGGCCAGGGGTAAAAGGAAACACGGCACCACTCAGAGGGATGCTCCACAGAAAAAAGCTGACAGAGAGTGCCTAAAAGAGAGTGCACTCACTCCTGTTGCAGCAGGCTCTCGTCATAACACCTGGAACTAGGGCTGCGCGGCCAGCCCACAAAGCTGCTTACAAGGTTTACAAGGATAAGGCCTTCAGTCAAGAAGTGCGACTGCTAGCCTGCTCATAGAAGGCAATCAATTCATGAAGGAAATAAGGAAGTTTATTGTTGTTCTGGTTCAAAAAAGCAGACACATCATGAGATCCTGCCTGTGAGAACAAGGGAGCATAATTCCTGCGGAGAGAGACCACCTGGGGATGTGTGCAATGGAAGAGGACATGTTGTTCATCCTGGACATCATCATCAGCCTCACAAAGGTCACAGTTTGGGGAAGAGCTGTGATTCCAAGTTGCTATCTCATAGCGAAGGGTGTGAATGCGGAGTCTAAACCGAGCCACGCTGCGAATGACATCATGGGGGAGGTCAAGGAACATGTATTTGGGGAGGCTATAAGGAGAATGCATAACCAAGGCTCTTTTAGTAGGAGGAGTAAAGGCTCTTTTAGTAGGAGGAGCTTACACATACATAGAAAAAGAAAAGAAAAAGTATGCAGGCAGTGAAAACACTCCCCACATCAATTAAGGAAAGGAGGATACCTAGGGCCGAGGTAGCGTGTATCTCACCAAGAGAAACGAAACAAATAAGTCATGGGGATCAGGAGGGTTACTAGCAATAGCGCTAACCTAACACTTACATAGGAATGCTGTTTTACTTTGTGAGGGAAAAAAGCAAATGAAAAGGAGAGAAAAACTGCATAACCGCAAAAGCAATCCCCTCATCAATAAGGGAAAAGAGAATACCGGTGACTGAGGCGCAGTGTATCCGATACACAGTCCTCTCCACCGAGAGAAGAAGAAAACACTCAGAGCGGGTCAGAAGAGATACTACAGTCCCCCATGCCTGGTATTGTCGAAGAAAGGCATAGCACTTGCATATGGGCAGCTGGTGCCCCCAAAAAAGGTGCCCATAACCAAACCAGATCCGATCTGTAGAACAAAGCGATATATCTTCTCAGTCGCCGCATTTCAGGCACACAAATTAGAAAACAAATCCAGACAGCTCTTGAGCCATTAGAAGGATAAATGACGGCTTCATGGCCGCCACAAG
>OU611765.1:3205198-3268142 GCA_914767535.2 Dunaliella primolecta
CACACACACACACACACACACACACACACACGGGCACACACACACACTCACACACACACACACAAACAAACAAACACACACACACACACACGTTTGCACGCACGCACTGCCTCTCTGCCTCCGCAGACCCCCTTTTCACCCAAGTAGCCTCTGTTACACCCCATGCCTGCATTCCCTGCCTGCAGTACACCAAGGACTGGCTTGCAGGAGGCAGCCAAGTTTGTGACCCCCACAACTGTGTAATGTTTGCGTTGCTGGTCTGCAGTACACCAAGAACGGGCTGAAGGCGGCCAAGTTCGTGACCCTCACCGCAGTGCAGAGGGCCACGCTGCCTCATGCCCTGGCTGGAAGGGACATCCTGGGTGCTGCCAAGACAGGCAGCGGCAAGACCCTGGCATTCCTCATTCCTGTGCGTGATCTGTGTGGCTTGCTGTGCTGTGCTGTGTGTGTGCGCGCCTGCAGAGGCATGGGCACAGACAGAACCTAGGTAGGGTAAAAAGTGGACATTTCCAGGTTGATGTCTGTGCTCTCAGTGTTGGCTGTGGCAGAGGTCGGGTGCTTTAGGTCCGGGGCAGCTGAGACTGGTTGTTAAGCTTTAAGTGTAGCACAAGCCTGCTGTGGCATGGCTTCCTATTTTGCTTTTGTGAGTGAGGGATCTTTGCGTGCCTGCTGCAGTCGACCCAAAGCAAACACTCGATTGTTGGGAGGGCATTGTCGGGGGGATTGTGAACGCACTCTGGGATTGTAGAAAGGGCTGGCGTGCGTGGGGTGTCTGGGGCAAACACTCGAGTGTTGGGAGGGAGATTGTGGATGCCGGACGGGACTGTGGATTGGTTGTGGGGCTGGCATGTGTGAGGGGTCTGGGGCAAATGCCTAAATGAATTGGAGGGGGATTGCGGATGCAGTCATGCAGGATTTTTACTTTAGGGTTGAGGGCATGGCATGCTGAAGCTGAGGGAAGAAAGCTCGGACTGAGCTTTCTTGCTGAGCTTTTCTTTCTCTGATTTGGAGAGCTAAGTGCTTCGGTCACCTCAAATAGGAAATGCTCGTCCTCCGTTGCACCAGGCTCATATTGGAGGAAGGTGCACCACCTGGAGCGGACCAGATTTAATGGCCAGGGTCCCAGGCGTTGTGCTCACGCCTTCTTCCCCTTTTTTAAAACTGAGCTAGCTACAATGCACTGATGGCCTGTACTTGCTCAGCTGGTGGAAAAGCAGAAGCAGACTAGATAGAAGCAGGCTAGGTACCACCTGAAGCAGCCTAGATAGAAGCAGGCTAGGTACCACCTGATGCCTTGACATTCCTCCCATAAACATCCATGACTGAGCTGACTCCAATGCATTTTTTGTGTGTGCCCATGCTCAGCTGGTGGAGAAGCTGTACCGCCTGAAGTGGACCAGGTTCGATGGCCTGGGAGGTCTTGTGCTCACGCCCACTAGGGAGCTCGCCATGCAGATCTTTGAGGAGCTGAGGAAGGTCGGTAATCGGAGAAGCTGCCAGGGTTTGTCTGAGCGTTGGACCAAGTATGCGCTATTCAAGAAGGGCCTGCACTCTCCACTGCTTGGGGTTCCAAGGTGGCTGTGCTGCTTGACCAAGGGGCCGATGAGGGTCGGCGCTCTTGGCAGCTGCAGGAAGTGCAAACCTCCTACCATTGAGCGCTTGCGTAAATGCAGCACATGGGTCCTTGTGGGTATCATGAGTGCTTGCAGTATACAAATCACACATCAAAGAATGGCACTTGATGCGCCACAACCTATCGAGTCTTTCCCTGCGCATCAAGGTTCTCCAAGCACTGAATGTTTGCCACAAGTACAGGTAGGGTATGTGTGGAATTCACCAGTGCTATTGGGGCCCATGTCTTGGTTCACGTCACATGACACTGCAGATCGGCAAAGAACACGATTTGAGCGCTGGCCTGCTGATCGGGGGCAAGAAAGTCAAGGAGGAGCAGGCGGTGGTCAACAACATGAACATCCTCGTAGCGACGCCAGGTATGCTGTGGTCAAGGACATGAGCTTTCTCTCAGCATAGCGACGGCTGCTGCCTAAGTCCAGCCCCTTGACATGTGGCGCCCACACTTGGCTGACGAGCCAAGAAATTGGAGCAGAGTTTTGATGCAGGAGCTCCTTTGCTGACTGATACTTGGTGCACCTGTAAGTGCAGAACCACCTCATGAAACTGTTAGCTCATGGATGGAGGGGAAAAGCTGGTCAAGCAGAGATGGTGTTGCAGTGCTTGCAGAGCACCTGCTCTTGGTCCGCTTCCTGTGTTTGCTGCGCATTTGTCGCATGCAGTCATTCTGATGAAATTGGGCATGTGTCCATTCATACGCTCTCTGACGGCTGCATTGTTGCCTTTTCTTTCCGCAGGCCGGTTGCTTCAGCACATGGATGAGACTGCCGGCTTTGATGCCACGAATGTCCAGGTAGGCTACTGCAGATGAGCACGTGTCGGGCATGCTGCCTTTGTCCAGCTCAATTGGTGGCCTCCACCTCTGCACATGCTTTAAGGCTAGCTTCAAGGGGTTTTGTTGATCCGCTGGTTGGCACACGCTGGTTGGCGTCCGCTGGTTGGCATCCGCTGTTTATGGGTTCTACACTTCAGGACCAAGATTGCCCGTGGAGGACGTCTTTGAAGAATCGCCACACACGTTGTTGGGGTCTGTCTCCCTTTCACAACGGCAAGCAATGCTGCTCCATCATGATTTTGTGTGCTTGCTTTGAGCAAGTGTGTGCTTCTTTTCATCCATTGACCTTCTTGTGTGCAATGTCACACTGCCATGCATTCATTGTTGCCACCGCGCAAGGGCCTACGAGCTAGCCATTCAACTTGCTGTGCCCTCACATGCTCTTGAGTACATGTCCTTGCAGGTCTTGGTGCTGGATGAGATGCATCACACAAGAATCTGAATCCTGCATGCTTGAGCATCGCACATGACTCTTGTGCTTGCTTGCAAGTGCAGATTGTTGTGTTCAATGGGGCTGAAGACGCATCAGGTCACTCCACTGCAGTCCACTAATGTCTCCATGTGTCTCCAATGCACTCCATCATATCTCACCCAGCCTCATGGCACTCCACTCATGTCTTGTGTAACTCCATCGCAGTCCTCGCCTGTCTATCATGTGCATCATGTACATCGCACTCCACTCTTGTCTCTTGTCCGTTATGTCCATCGCACCCCCACCCATGTCTCACGCGTTTCCATTGCAGCTCACTCACGTGCATTTGCTTCTGAGATCATGGCTCTGCTGTGCACATGAACATGCAGATCCTTGTGCTGGACGAGGCTGATCGCATCCTAGACATGGGCTTCTCTGCAACTGTGGATGCCATCCTCGAGAACCTCCCGCGTGAGGGCAGGCAGACCATGCTGTTTTCCGCTACACAGACCAAGTCCGTAAAGGTGCGCACGTTCCAGGTGGACGTGACGATATGGGGGTAGATTTTTAGTTCAACAAGGGTGTCAGTGAGTCCAATTTGGAAGATGACTGTGTTTCTACGTTCATCATTGTCTCCATACAGTTGAGCAAGGTTATCTTCTGTTCTTGGGGTGACGTTTATATGTGTTGGCTATCCTAGGGATTTTATGCCCTTGGGCAGGCCAAGTCTTGATGGTGTACATTTTTGCTTAAAGGCCTCTTGAACTGGTTTAGGCAGGTTTCTTCGTCCGAGGTTGCACAGGCTAAATTTGTGTGGGTGAGTGCCTTTTTGCCTATTTCTCTGGCCGTGCTTGTGTTGTGTGTGCATTTTATTAGTAGGTTACACTCACCTGAATGAACAGGTCATTTTGTGCTTTGACTTTGCCGAGTCATTTCAATCGCCACTGATGCGGAAGCTGCTACCCCACATTGCTTGTTATCCGCCCTGATTTGCACACATAACATGTAGGGCCCTAACCTGACCCTGACGGACCCTGACTGACCCTAAGTACCTGGCCCTCCACCCAGAGGATTATCCCCACACCCTTTAAAAGTCTGCTTTGATGTGTTGATAATTTTTTGCAGGCCCTGGCTTGCACGTCCCTGACCGACCCTGGGCACCGGGCCATCCACATGGAGGCCAATCCCCTCATACTCCTCAAAGTCTGGTATCTGCAATTTTTTGCGGGGCCTGGCCTGCTTGTCCCTGGCTGACCCCAAATTCATGGCCATCCATGCGAAGGTGGCACCCCCTCTACCCCTCAACTCTTCCATTTTGTATGGACCAAATGCGCAGGATTTGGCCCGCCTGTCTCTGACTGACCCTGAGTACCTGGCCATCCACGCGGAGGCGGCCACCCCCACACCCTTGAAGCTACAGCAGGCATATGCAGTTGTCCCTGCCCCTCAGAAGATGGACGTCCTGTGGTCCTTCATCAAGTCCCACCTGCACACCAAGACCATCATCTTCCTGTCTACCTGCAAGCAAGTGGGTTGGTTTATGAATCCCTGCAAGAAGACTACCCATGTGAACCCTTCATTAGTGCACGGGACATGTGTACGGTTGCTGCAAAGCACACTTGTGCACAGAAAGGCTGTGCCCTCCTTTGCGTTCCTTGCTACCAGCCAACCGATACTGGGCTCACGTCTCTTTTATCACTTCATGTGGCAAGCTCTTCCACACCTCATAACATAAATGTCATGCAGGCGGAGCAGGAAGTTGTGCTGCTCTTATTCCCCCGAGGGCAGCTTTTTGCATATCAAAGCTGTTTGCGGGGTTTGTAGCAGTCCATGCTCTGCAAGAAGGTTTCATGCATCCATACATTAATTCATTTTCACATGAGAATGTGAGGGCCCTTCAGCAAAGCAGTGGAATGCATGCCTGACGCACTGCTGTGCATCCACATATTTGTCTTTTGTCTGCAAGGCCTGACGGAAGATGCAACAGTTGCTCTTTGATGCAATTTTGTGCATGCATGCTCTGCGGTTGTGTGCGGGTATCATACGCGCATATCACACACACATGCATACACACCTGAAGTCCAATTAATGGAACAAGCCCTGATAAAGCTGCAGCCCTCTCGTTCTTAAAATGCTCATGTGTTCTGCACTGCGCTGGTCTGCCGTGCAGCCTGTTTTGCGCGCGAGGCCCCGCAGAAGCTGCAGTCCTCTCAAATGGTGTGCTCAAGCTCTCTGCCGTGCATGTCTGTTGTGCAGGTCCGTTTTGTTTATGAGGCCCTGAAGAAGCTGCGACCTGGTGTGCCCTTGCGCGCGCTGCATGGGGGCATGAAGCAGATGAAGCGCATGGCTGTGTTCTATGAGTACTGCCAGGTGTGTAAGGCATGTAAAGCTCATGGAGCGCATGGCTGTGCTTTAACAATACTGCCAGCCAGGTGTGTGCAGGATTGAAAGGCAAAAAGGGCAGGGCTGTTCATCATGAAAACTACCAGGTGTCTCCTAGTGTGTAGAGCAGAACGCGGGTGAAGGCTGTGTGCTACAGTGGCTGCCAGGCATGCACATAGGGGCAGAGGAGCAAATGAATGAGCGTCTCTTGCAAGTGCTGCCAGACGGCGTTCCACCCTTTTGAGCTTGCTGCATACTTTCCACAGCATGGCAATGGTAATGAGGAAGCACCTGCTTGAGAATCTCGGCTGCATTGGAGAGTGTTGGGCACCTCTTGAACAAGCGACCACCAGTGCCATCCCCTTGTGAGCAAACGAGCATGGCTCTGGCCTTGAGATGAGTTGAGTGTATGGCTGTGTTTCATGAGACTAGCTGTTTGGCTGATCCATGTCCATGAGCTTTTTATTCCAATTGATCCATTTGCCAGGGAACTGTGCTGGTATGCCTGCATGCTCGTGCTTCTTTTGTACGTGCTGGACATGCTCTTATGCATATGCAATCCGTGTTGTTTGTTGTGTCTATTCTCTGTTTGGAGTATTGTGCTTCCTTGTGCACCCATTGCCCTTTCACATCCCAGACCATGCTGCTCCTCCTTGCTAGGTCAAGCCCCCAAAAGAGCCCCCACTCTTACCAAAAGGTGCATTTGTTTGGCTCTTCCTGTCTACGTCCAGGCAAAGTCCATGATGCTGTTTGCCACAGACATTGCGGCCCGAGGCTTAGACTTTCCCAAGGTGGACTGGGTGCTGCAGTTTGACTGCCCAGAGGATGTGGCTTCGTACATTCACCGCGTGGGGCGCACTGCCAGGTGTGTGTGTGGCAGGGACCTCGTGTGAGTGTGTGCAAGAGCATGGTTTATTAGGGACCCTGAGGGTGCGGCTTCATCCATGCACCGCGTGGGGTGCACTGCCAGGTGTGTGTGTGTGTTACAGGGATCTCGTGTGGATGTGTGCAAGAGCACGATTCATTAGGGACCCTGAGGGTGCGGCTTCGTCCATGCACCACGTGGGGTGCACTGCCAGGTGTGTGTGTGTGTGTGTGTTACAGGGATCTCGTGTGGATGTGTGCAAGAGCATGGTTTATTAGGGACCCTGAGGGTGCGGCTTCATCCATGCACCGCGTGGGGTGCACTGCTAGCTGTGTGGGGGAAGGCTTTGGTTTAGAGTGTGTGCAAGGGCATGCTCTGATAGGGGTCCTGAGGTTGGCCTCTTACATTCATCGTGTGGAGTGTATTGCCAGGTGTGTGGGAAAAGGCTTTTTTGTAGTGCAAGCAGAAGCAGAAGAGGGCTCTCATGATGTATGCTTGTGGTTGGGTTGGGGTGGGGTGCACATGTTGGTATAGGTGTGGGTGGGTGTACAAGCGCGTGTGCATGCTTGCTTGCGGCACCTTCTTTGGGAGGCTGAACCAGGCTGACCTGAACCTGCGTGCCCTGTCTTATCCCTTGCTCCTCAGCTGCATGCCAATAGGTAGTGGTCAAAGTTGTCTTCATTGTTTTGTGGAATTTGAGGCATGGACGTCCATGTTTGCATAGAGTCATAACGAAACTCCGTGGTACACTCAACTGACTGTTTACAGAAAGGATGAGTCTGGATTCCGCTGTCAGCGTTTATTCAAATGCTCCAGAATGCAGCGGTTTGCACATCAATCTGGTGTATCAACATGATAAGCCATTACCAAGGTCCAGTTCATATCAGCACGCATGCAATGTTCTGACCATCTATGCGCTGCAGGTACATGTCTGCTGGGCAAGCCTTCCTGCTACTCATGCCCATGTGCATGCCCTCATGTTGGCCATGGCCATCTATATGCCCTCATGCTGGTCATGACCATCTATGCGCTGCAGGTACATGTCTGCTGGGCGGGCCCTCATGCTGCTCATGCCCAGCGAGCAGAAGGGAATGCTTGCACAGCTCGAGGAAGCCAAGGTGATTGAGCAATTGATATCCTTAATATTGCTCAATGCTGCTTATGCCCGGCGAGTAGAAGGGATGCTTGCACAGCTTGAGGATGCCAAGTGCAAGCGGCATACAATGCTGTATTCAAGACACTCGAATGTACAATCTTTTTAATGGGGGGATGCCGGGACTCAATATAAGAGCCACAAGAAGCAGTGGGTTTTGGGATCCTGCTTTGTCAGTGGATGCATGGTACAAGATACACTAATCCTTGACACCCAGTGCTTCTGCTAATCGTGCTTGGTGCCTTAAAAGAAAATTCACCAAACACCATCAAGCATGGCATACCTGAGACGATACGTCTTCTCTGAATCACTTAAATGCCTACTCTGCTCCCAAGCCTTAGTTTCATCCCTTTATTTAACTCTCTTTGTACTCACAGGCCTACCCGCTCATTCTCAATGCATCATTGTTCTCCATCAACCGGTGCTCTGTGCTTGCTGCATCAAATGTCCAGCTGTCTCTCAGGCGCTTAATTCCAGAATTTCAGGGGCTTCATGTCCAGGCTCTCTGAATGCTTAAGCATCACCATTGTTCGTGCTCATCTTCCTGAGCACACGTTTGAAACTTCCCCTCCAGGTGCCCATCCGCCAGATCAAGATTAATCCGGCCAAGCAGCAGCCCATTGGGCCAGCCCTGCAAGCGCTGCTGTCTAAAAATGTGGAGCTGAAGGTGTGGTTTCTGAATTAGTAAATCGTTTTTGTGTATAGGTTTTAAATTTCAGTCGGACTGACTGAGCAGGGGCTGGACATTGGCCCATTAAGGTACACTGACTGAGCTGTGGTAAGATACTCATCAAAAAGGTGGTCTGACTGAGCAAAGGTTGGATCTTCCCCCACAAGCGCTGTGTCTAAAGGTACAACGCATACAAGGTGAGCTGTAATGCATTTTGCCATGACAGCCAGCACACCTGTCCTTTGCTCCAATGATAAATTGATCAACACCCATGTGTTCAGGCAAGCCATAATACAGGAATCCATGCAGCCAGTGGACTTGCCCCTTGCTCCAAAGACTCATCGAACTAAGACCTTGGTAGCGTAGGAGTTTGCGCCATGATGGCATATGTGTGCAGCAAGCTCTTGCAGCGCATGATGTGGCTGATGATGTGGCAGAAACTACACAAAAGTTTAAGCAGTATGCCATGGTGTCGCTGCAAGCCCCTGCAGCCCAACAAGGCAGTGCATGATGTGGTGGCGCTGCAAGCCCAACAAGGTAGTGCTTGATGTGGTGGCGCTGCAAGCCCAAAAAGGCAGTGCTTGATGTGGTGGCGCTGCGCAAGCCCAACAAGGTAGTGGTTGATGTGGTGGCGCTGCAAGACGAATAAGGCAGTGCTTGATGTGATGGCGCTGTGCAAACCAAACAAGGCAGTGCATGATGTGGTGGCGCTGCAAGCCCAACAAGGCAGTGGTTGATGTGGTGGCACTGCGCAAGCCCAACAAGGCAGTGCTTGATGTGGTGGCGCTGTGCAAGCCAAACAAGGCAGTGCACGATGCTCTTGAAACCCAGTTCACCTGTTGCAAAATTTTGGCAACTGTGCCACAGGAGTTTGCGCAGCGTGCCATGGTGGCGTACGTGCGCAGCGAGTTCCTGCAACCTAACAAGGCAGTGCATGATGTGACGACCTTACCGGCAGTGGACTTGGCGCAGTCCTGGGGCCTGCTGACTGCCCCGCGCCTTCGCTTCCTGAAGAAGGTGAGCGGCAGCTCTATAGTGACTGCGTAAATTTTATACATTTATATACGAGGGGCAAATTCCACTAACTTCTAAAAGGCACGTGTCTATAACGATTATATACGTGGATTCCAGAGGACAAGAACTATTGATTGGTGCATTAATGGGCTCAAATGGGGAAGGCAAATTGGGATGGGTGGGTCAGGGGGGAGGGGTGGCTTATTTTGAGCCCCCCTCTGAATGTTTCTGAGACAATTCGATAAAATAATTATATATATATGTCAGGCTCCTGGTCTCAAGCCCTGTCCATTGGCACCCTTTTGGTGTAGCATGGATGTCAGGAGGGGTTGTTGTGCAAGTCAGTGCCGCATGAGCGTTGCTTTAGTTTTGCAAGTCAGTTCCACATGAGCAGAAGTGTGAGGCGCGGAGGGCGTGGAGGCAAAGGTGCAGCAAACCAAACCAAACTCCTAGGACAGTGACAGTGTAAGGTGCACAGCACGATCGCAAAGTCAGGAGGGCAGTCTGTGTACTTGCAAGCTCGCTGTGGGTGCCAGGAAGTGCATACTTGCATGAGTTTCCACAACTGATCTTTTGCCCAATGTCTCTGCTGCGGTTCCGTTTCAGGCTTGCATGAGTGCAGGTGGATGGGGAGTTCAAAGAGGAGCAGCTTGGTACCCTTTTTCTATGCAAAGGGACACTGGAAGGGGGGTGTTGGTGTGGGTGGGTCAGAGAAGTCCAACCCAGAATTTAAACGCGCCTTCCAGGAGGAAATCTCTCATCCTCCTGTCACAATACTTTCTGTTATTGCTTGGAGGCTTGATGATGTTGGAGTCCAAGGTTCATTGTCAAAGAGCAGTATACAGTTCTGAACACGTCCTCCTTGAAACAAATGAAACAAATTGATGTTCGCTGTCTTGATGAGCGTATGCATTGTGATGTGTGTTCATCCTGCCAACTTGTGAGGGTCATTCACCTAGTCCAACAATAACATGAGGCGCGCCCAGAACTGCTCTAATATCATCTTGCTGAGTTCAACTCAAAGACATGCCCATGGGCTCCTTTTCTGTTGAAGAAGGAATCAACAACATGACTCAACCCCTTCTCTTCCTGCGCAGGTTGGCAAGCAGCGGCAGGTACTGCTGGATGTAGGGGCAGATGGGGGTGGTGCCCTTGGCTCAACAGAAGGCAAGGAAGGTGGCAGCTCTCATGAAGAGGACGAGGAGATGGTGGAGAATGGTGCCAGGTGGGGGAGCTGTAGAGCTGCATGCAATATGAATGCAAATGCTGGCCAAGAAAGTGTGCTTCTCCATTTTTATAGGCAGGCATAGCTGCGTTTTGTAATTGAGGCATGAGCTAGTTTACGTGTACAGTGTTTTTGGAGCCAAGGCTTTGACTGGTCTGGTCAAAGCTGTGTCAGGGTGTTACACTGTGTTCAGGCTACAATGCTCTGATAGGTGTGCTTTGTTAAAATTTGCAGTAGCATGAGTTAGAGAGCTTCTGCTGTGGTTTGCTACCCTTGCCAGAAAATCAAAGTTTGGACGACACCTTACTTGTAGTCTAGGTGAGGTGATGAAGGGCCACAAGTTCCTGATGGGTGTGACGTAAAGGTGCTATGCGTCTGTAAGATTTTCCTAGTCATCAGCTCTTAAATCCTGTATCTCTCCCAATTTGAGGTGGTTGCACTGCCAGAAAGGATGCCTCATACTTTTGAGTGCCACATGGTGTCTGATGCACTGTTGTGTCTTTCACATTGAATTACTCAGGCTTATGGAAAATGCATGGGCACGTTGCTCCACCCGCAAGTGAAAAAGCTGCTCGTCAGATGTATTGGTGCATCTGCTTGCAGGGAGCCTGCTGGAAAAAGCGCCCGCAACATCAGCAACAAGGATGGAGAGGCAAAAGAAGCGGACAAGGAGGAGGAGGAGGAGGAGGAGGAGGACGAAGAGAATGAAGATGGAAGCCAAATTGGCAATCACGCAGAACCTCAAGCCTTGCATCAAGCAGGTCAGCAAAGCAGCAGCAAAGGCAGCAAAGGAAAAGCTGCCCTTAAAGGGGCAGCACAGGCCAGCAAGGACAGCGATGAGGAGGAGGACTTCTTCTCTGTCAAGCGACGTAACGTGTTTGACGAGCCTGATGGGGAGGCACAGGTGCAAGCAGCAGCAGCAGCTGCTATGGGCACTGGGACAGCAAAGAAGAAGAAAATGAAGATCAAGGTGCGCAAAGAAGGAGACGTGGAGGAAAGAGGTGGAGAAGATGGAGGCCCAGGTGCTCAGAGGGAGAAAACATTGGAATTTAGATATGTATAGGAGGAAAAGCTGGACGTCTGTTTCACATCAAGATGAGCTGTTCAAAGATGCAGTAAATGAATACTAGTTTTCACAAATTAGTAGGAGGAGGAGGTACAGATCTAGGAATGCCAAAGAGAATATAACTCAGGATAGGGTCGCAAAGAAAATGAGGAGGATGTCTTGTGCTTGAAGTGATGAAGATCCGGGTGTGCCGGAAAAAACTGTCTAGGGTTGTGTGGGTGCGCATCCTAGAGAGAGGGGCTCTAACATAACTAACATAGTTGTTGTGCCAATCATACATGGAGCAGGTTGGACGGTCCACGGGACAGCGCACTGTGTTTGATGAAGGTGGAGAAGCCATGGACCCCCTGGCGCTTCTGGCCAGTGATCAGCTTGGAGGGGCATCAGCAGGGTGCGCCCCTTTCTGCTTCTCTTTGCCGATGCCAATTGTTTGCTTGTGGAAAGTTTCTGCTTGGAAGGGCCCTTGCGGTGTGTATGTATGTGTGTGAGCAGCATCGGTGCACTGTTGATGCACCTAGGTGGGTGGCATTACAAAGGGTGTGGAGTATCTTTTTGGCCAGTGATTAGCTTGGGAGAACCCCAGTAGGTTATGCCTATCTGTCCTGGGAAGGGTATACTGCTAGTTCCTTCATAGTTGGAGTACTGAGTGCCTGAGTTTTGGCCAGAGATTGGCTCGGCAGTGCCTCTGCAGGGTCTGCCTCTTTGGGCTTGCATTAGGTCATGCACGGCCTGCCTCTTTAGTGCTTGTATTTGGTCATGCATGGCCTGCCTCTTTAGTGCTTGCAGTTGGTCATGCATGGCCTGCCTCTTTTGTGCTTGCATTAGGTCATGCATGGCCTGCCTCTTTGTGCCTGCATTAGGTCATGCACGGCCTGCCTCTTTGTGCCTGCATCAGCATGGTTTGCCTCTTTGTGCCTGCGTTAACTCATGCATGGTCTGCCTCTTTGTGCTTGCATCAACCCATGCATCGTAGTCAAATGCAACCTGTAAGCCCCCCTGGCCTATGGCCAGCTCGGATGCAGGTAGCAAGATTGGTTGACATCTCTTTGCGGGGAGTGCAGCAGCCAGCTCAGTCTCAGGGCATAAGCAGGGTGTGCATGCTCTGTGCGCTTGCATGGGATGGTGCACCTTAATGTGATGGAACAAAATGTGAATATAATTTTAGCCAGTGACAAGCTCAGAGGGCATGGGCTGAGTGTGTGAATTTTGGAGCAATGAAGCAGGGTGTCATTAGTGCGCAACGTTGAGATGGAACATATAACCTCTTTCAAAACGATGAATTATATACCAACTTATGTCCTGCTCATGCGCGTCTGCATTTCCTCTGCTATGTTCTTCCTTGGGCAATCGATGCTGGATGAAGGAAAGAAAAATATGAGAGTTATTCATGCCATTCTGACCAGGTGGCATGCTTGACCGCATGATAGGTGCTAGTGTGGAAGCTTCTGGACAAGACGTGCAAACAAGCACGAAAGGAATCTAAGCACATTTGTTTTCACTGGAGATCCATGTTTGCTGCGCGCAGAAGCCTGCAAGGTGATGGAGTCCCTGCAGACCAGGCAGCCGAGGAGGACGGCTTGTATGTCGTGGCGGATGCACCCGAGGACAGGTTCAAGGCAGCAGCAGACTTCATGCGCAGGTGTGTGTGCGTGTGTTGATGAGGGACATACACCAAGACCTTTTTTTTTCAAGCAGTCCAGCTCTGGCTGCATGCGTGACAAGCTGTTAAATGGACGCCTCCTCACTGAGATCAGCTCGTGCTTGACCTAAAGGAATGACTGCGCGCACGTGCACACACACACACACATACACACACACACACAAACACACACACAAACACACACACGCACACGCGCACACACACACGCACACACACATACACACACGCAAACACACACATGCACACGCGCACACACACACACGCACGCACACACACACATACACACGCACACACAAACACACACACTCACACACGCACACGCGCACACACACACTTACACACACATGTGGGCTGCCGTTTACAGGCGGGACAAGGCGGACAAGCTGCGGCTCCAGGCGCTGCGGCGCGAGGCCAAAGCGCAGGCGCGGGCGCGGCGGCGCGCACGAGAGGCTGAGGAGGGGGAGGGGGGGCCTGTGGCTGTGCTGGGTAGCGGAGGAGATGGCAGTGAAGATCGTGGCAGCAGTGGCAGCGAGTACGAGACAGACAGCGACAGGGAGGCAAGCGTATCTAGCAGTGGGGATGAGGGCGGCGTGAAAAGGCGCGGTCAAGGACGTGGCAGGCAGGACGTCAGTGATAGCGGCAGTGACAGCGAAGAAGAGAGGGGTGGACAGAAGGCAAGGAAAGGGATGGAAGTTTCGCACCTAGGGATGGCGAGGAAAGCAAAGAGGGAGCGAGGGGTGAATGACGACAGTGGAGGCGATGCAGGGGGAAGTGCTGGTGGTGGGAAGAAGAGCAAGCGGGGAGGGGTGGACAGCCTAAGCCTTGAGGAGCAAGAGACCTTGGCTCTGAAGTTGTTGGGAGGGGGAAAGTAATTACTCTTTTACAAGTGAGTGCAAACATGAGGCATTATTGGCGCACGGATCAAAAACCGGAACGCTATCACATTTATTCCTGACTTGGCTGCTCATTTATCATCTGAAAAGGACAAAGATATCCCATCATCTTTTTCTTCCGTTCAGAGAGCTGAGGCCCAAAATAGATGCTTTCCAAATGTTGCCAGCATGGTGCCTGCAACTCAAACTTGTGAATTTTAAGGCTAAGCACAATGGAAATATTAGGGCTTGTAAATAGATACTTTGGGGCAGCGTACAAAATTCGCCGCAGTGCAAACTCTAATTTTCAGCTCAAAGGTTATGAGGTCCTATTTCACAGCAGCAAGACTCCCTCCCAGATCACTGCACCAAATCAAGTGATACGCGATGATTTGGAGCCCTCTTACCTGATAACTCACATTGCAAAAGACTTAGGAGTAAAAAGGTCCAGCAAAAAGATTTAGATTTACACGGGGGGACCTTCAGCCAGACTGTTCGGCTGATCGGCCTGTGACTGGTCCTCGCCAGCCAACATGATGTCCATAAGCTCAGACACAAACGAAAAAAGCTTGTTGTTGTGTTGCAAGAGGAAATCAGAAACATCCTGGACACTGGCTTGTTATAAAAAAGGTTGCTCCATTGAAAAATCACCAGAGAAACAGTTGAACAGGTAAGCGTACTTTCTTCTCAAAGCACAAACATCTGCGTCTCTGCACACCAAAAGGGCATGAGCCTCATCTTGAATCTCATCACAAGAACAGCGACCACACAAAAGAGTGTTCCGAGTATTCCAAGCTGCTGTCTCCACCTTCAGTGTGTGTGCCCTAAGTCTGAAACGGCTAACATTCCTCATGACATGTGGAGACAAATTTAAATGCATGTGCCTTGGTAAACGGGCAGGGGCACGCACGTTATGGTCAAAAGGCACTGCAAAAAGAGACTGGTAAGTTGCTAGCTTACTATATGTGTCCCGCGGGTTCACTCCCTCAACATCTCTCCACACTGCCCGCAGCCTGTGTCTGAGGTCATCAGTAAACTCTTTAATAGGGATAGGAGTGCCCTGCCGCAGAGCTTGCACAAAGGAATCACAGCGCCGTAAGCCTTGAAAAGCATCTAAAACTTGAGCAGTCCAGCAGGCTGGCTCACGCGAATGAATATTCAAATCCGCTTTCAACACTCTTCTCAACGTCTCACTGTTAGACCTCAGCATGCTATTATACATTTTGACAACAGACCTAAACCAGTAAAACTGAAGCGGCTCATGACCACACTCCCTCAGGACAGCCCAGTTTGTAGTGGTACGCTTAACACCCAGCGTGCTCTTAAGATAACTCATGTGCCGCACTTGCAGATCACTTGCGAATTCCTTGCCCGCTTTAATGTATTCAGTGCCCCACACTTGGCCTGCATACATTCCGGCTGGAACCACATACGTCTTCCCAAGCCACAGAGACACGTACGGCCTATTTGCCAGAAAATTCTCACGAACAAATTGACGAACCTGAAATGCAGACGCCATGAAGGGGCCCGTTGCATGCTCAGAGGACTTGGCCATGCTCATGTACTTGTGAAACATCATGCCAAGGTATCTGAAAGACTCCTCGTGTGCCAGTGGCACCCCCCCAATATGAAAAACAGGCAGGTCCGACCCAAAGGAATTGAAGTGCACCACCTCAGATTTAGCTGTGTTGATGACTAAGTGCTTCCTCTGAGCATACGCATGCAAGCAATTCAACATGGTCTGCAACGCAACAGGATCGTTGGCCATCAGAGTCAGGTCATCAGCATGTAACATGTGCGTCACATAGAATTCAGCTGTGCCCGTGACAGCACCTTGCACCCCCAGCAAAAAGAGAATGAACACCCATATTGGCAGTGAGAACACTCCCTCGGCAGCTAAGGAAAATGGTTTGATTAGGCCCTTTTGGGTCAAATTTGGCGCATAATGATGTATACACTACGTAGGCAGGATATATGTTACAGAAACAGGAGGCCTATGGATGTAGGCATCACAGACCGCCCAGCACCACCAATACAAGTCTCTATTAAAAAGTACCTCCATACCTCTTTGACCCAGTATTCCTGAAACAGCTGGGTACAACTTCAGCTATCCTGATACTTTTTTGGCCACTCTTTGGATAGGCCTAGGGAAGGGAAGGAAAGGGTTACTGTAACATGCCTTCAGTGGGCAGCTCAGTGAAGCACAGAGGGTCACCGGGTACTGCCTATAACCAAGCTGACAAGTCGGAGAACAAGGCAAATTTGAAACTCTGATACAGCATTTTTAGGCATGTACAAGTGCGACCCTTACGTTTAGGCATAGGGTTTACGAAGTGTGATTCATTCCGTGCAAAACGCATTGAAATTTCGGGACTTGCCGTGTATACCAAATAATGTTGTGTCTGCTGGAAAAGGGAGGGGCGAGAAACATGCCAGGAAAGTAGGAGCTGGACTCTGAATTTGTCCTTGCAAAAAACAATTTTGGATTACATAAAATCAAGGAGAATGAGATAACTCAGTCCGTGACAGCTCACTTGACAGCTGCCATCTCAGCATGATCATGCCGTGAGGCTTCCCTTCAACCAATCACCTTAGCTCAGCTTAGGCTTAGACCTGCTATTTAGCCAACATGGATGAGTCTGTGAGCATAGACTTCAGCACACCCTTAATGGGCGACGCCAGAAGTGCCTTCCTGCGGCCACAAAGGCAGGGACCTCAAGCCAACAGCAGCAGCCACTTCGCTGGTGTCAGCCTTGTGCGTACAAGCAGGGTGTGCATATCAATGTAGAGTTGAAAATTTCTGGCATCACCTGAACTTGTTCCATCGGAGGCTTGCTCCAACGGAGGCTTGACGCTGCAATCCGAAAGAAGCGCACGGACAATCAATCTGCTTGATCATGCTGTATGCCTTATAGTTATCAGAACTCTATGGCTTTATCCAGGGTCAGGGGTCTGTTCTGATTTTTAGCACGCTTATCTTTCAAGATCATCTCACATTGCAACACTTTGTGAAGAGAGTCGCAGAATATGGTTTGGGGGTAAAGCGCGCGCGCGAGCTCACACACACACACACACACACACACACACACACACACACACACACACACACACAGGAGAAGAGTACACAGTATCGCCCAAGTGAATTAGGGGGACCAAGATGGGAGGTATGTTTTTAATGCTTGCGCAGCTTTTCACTGGAACCCCTCAATTTTCCCAAATCTTTTAGTTGCTTGTCCATGCGATGCATGTTTGCTTCAACCTCTATTAAGGGATTCATCGATATCCACTCATGCAGCCCAAACATGCATCCTCCTGTTTACACAAAATAAACATCCTTCCCATTTTTACACCATCGTGCCCTTTGAGTAGGAGGGAAAGGCAAGGCAGCATTCCTTCAGGTATCAATACTTAATTCATGGGCTCCACTTTATTCTCAGGCACATATCTGGAGCAGTGAAGAGGGAAAAGGAAGGCAAATCTACCTTGGCACATACCACGATGAATCCCTTGCTGCCAGGTTTGGATTCCGCACAGTAGAAGTACAAATGTTGTTGATGCTCATATTTCAGTATTTTCCTAGGTATTTTCATTTTGGGTGCTGGTGGGTCAGCTCTTCAGTTCACAAGATAAAAGTTGCAACAGGCAAAAGCTTTGGGTAGCCTGCTTTTCTTCCTAACATTGTACTATTATTCTCGGTTTGAATTTCTGGGCAGCTTCCCCCCTGCTGTTTTTTGTTGCCTTGAAATGTAAATTCCTAGCATCTTTTCCTCCTATAACAAACTTTCAACCTTGTTGCCACCAACTCCAGGTGCTATGACCGAGCTGCCCTTGCCATTGGAAAAGGAGATACTTTGCTAAATTTCCCCACCTCAGGTAAGTTATTTTCATTAAGCATTGGTGGCGAACAAAAGCATTATGTGTGCACCAACCAAAATTTTCCTGCTGGACGTGCATTGTACAGTAAATATACCATGTTATAGGCGTCTGTTGTCTCGCTGCCTCATAAAAAGGAGAGGAAAAATTTATGTTGGCAAAGGACGCTCTCCACATCAATCAAGGAAAAGAGGACACCTAGGGCCAAGGCAAGGACAAGGGTATCCTTTCCAACAAAAGAAGAAAGAAAGGGTCCATGGTGACCAGGAGGGTTACTCGCTGTAACCGTGCCTGATCTTGTTGAAAGGAGTCTTCCCAAGAGCGCGTCTCGTGCTAGCAAGGTTATAAGGTATTGGACAGAATGAGCATGAAGCTTCAGAGCAAGCTTGGTAGCTTTATGAGTGTCAAGGCCAAGCTCCTCAAGGGGCTCCAAAGTGTGAGGAGAGTAAATGACCCCGCCCACATCTGACAGAATGGTATGGAGGGTGTATTAAGCCAAGGCCCTTGGAAGGCCTCATATTTGAACTATGATAGCATTGGTCAGTAAGTTTAAAAAAATGGGTTTCCTGGGCTGCCTGCAGATTATGATGCAGACGCGCTGGTTCCACGCTTACAGCAAATGAAGGATGTGGAAAAGGTTGCTGAGGCACTGAGAGCCTCCATACTGGTGAGTGTAGGGTTGGCCAACTTTGTCCGTGTATGCTGTGTTTTTTCCAGTATCATTTTTTCCAGTATCATGATGTATCACATTCTCTTCATGGTGTGCACTTGTGTGTCGGCACTAGTGTTCTGGGGGTTGTTCCACAGGCTTCTGCTTGTGCCAGCAGCTGTATCTAGTATGCAGACCGTCTAGTGACTTCAATTGTGCTCAGCAGGTAGCTGCTGGGCATGGCTTTCTTTGGGTGGCAGGCTGTCCATGCTGACTCTACTTGCTGCTGGAGCTCTGGAAATCCAGTCTTCAAGCTATCATTTTGCTCTCTTTCTCATTGCTGGACCTGTCTTCTTTCTCTGCCTGCCATACTTCTCTCTGAGAGAGTCAGTCTTAACTCCGTGGTGGGGTGATCATACGGTCTTTGCACCAGTGTGGCCCCCTTTCTCTTACTGATGTCGGAATTTTTCACTGCCTATGTAGTTTTTTTACTTTCTTTCCTCGTAAGACGGCCAAAATGCTGTGTATTTAGCTTACCTCTATGCATCCCTTTTTGCTGCATCTTCCTGCATGCTGACCCTCATGCTTTATCACCCTCTCTGACCACTTCCCCCAGGTATATGATGCTATCAATTTGCTCTTTCATTTGCAGCATCACACACACATCTATCGTGTGCAGGAGGATGAGGTCACCACTTCACTCCAGCCCTCTTCCCAAGTGGCAGTTGCTAGAGTTCCACAACCACCACAGCCTTCCCCACGAAAAGCAATACCACTACCGCCACAGCCTCCTCCACGACAACCACCACCACAACTGCCAGAGGCACCTGCCAAAGTACCACAACCACCACAGCCTCCCCCACGACAAGCACCACGACCAACACCCCTGCCAGAAGCATCACACCAACCCAGGATGCAGGGCAGCGCTGAACTACTGAGGGAGAGAGTGGCAGCCGCCACATGCGGCGCTACACCACAGGAGCTCAAAACTCGGCATGCTGCACACGCCTCCATGCCATCTGCAAACACTTCAGACAGGGACCTCAGATCGCTCTCCCAGCATGCAACCCTATCAGCAGACGCCTTTCCATTGAGCCCCGCTGCACTTCCAGAGCATGCAACACCTGATGCATTGGCCTGCACCCCAGCAGCAAAGGCAAGGAGCTCTGGGGCCCAGAGATCACCCATGTGTGACACAATTACAACGGCAGCACCCTTGCGCACTCACACTCAGTGGCGCTTCGCTTCTGCGCACAAGCCGACAGCAGCGCAACTGCAATTTGCCCATTGCTACTCCGCCAGCACCTCTCCCACTTTTGCAAGACCTGCCCCAAAGAGAGAGCTGGCGGTGCAGCGCGTGGAGGCCCCCCCAAAGAAAGCAAAGATAGCCACAGCAGCAACAAGAGCAACAGCTCCGGGGCCAGCAGCACCAGCGCCATCAGCACCTCATCCAGTTGCACCGCTTCCAACACCAACTACAGCATCACTGGGAGAAGCCCTTGTGCTGCCTGATCTGTTGTATCTGGGCAATGAGAGGTGGGCACTCCCGCCAGGTTGGGAAAGTGCAGTATTCAGGCTTTTGCAGATTTTGCCATTGGGTGCACAGGGATTGCAGAATGCAAGATGGCAGCTGCAGGCATGCCTGGATGCCCAGCGCGTGTCTGCATCAGAAGAACTACTGGGGGGCTACGCATGGATTCTGGCTGCAATTGCCAGCAAAGATGCCGCATCAATCCTTGCAGCTCTCAGGAGGAAGTTCCGCATCCAGCTTTGATTCTCTGTATGCCAGGCTTTTGGCTGACCTGATGTGCCAATCATTTTGTGCTGCTTTCAATGAATCGATGAAATGAGGCATGAAATGTGCTTTTCCATGGCCAAGCGATTATCTCCAAATAGGCTTTTTCAATACCGCATTAAAGGAACCCACTCTTGTGCAGGAGCATTATTATTGGGGTAGTTTCTGGCTTTATTTGCTACTAAGCTTGCCTGCGCCAGCATGAGTGGCTGTTTTGTAATTGTTTGCTCCGTGTGTTTGATGCTGTCTCTTTCTTTCATGGAGATTCTTTTCCTTTTAAGGAGAGTATTTCCTGGCTGGTATTTTCTGTATGGTCAGAAAAGAAATGGAAAAACCAGAGGGGGTCAGCTGAGGCCAAAAAATAGGTGTTTTGCATGCTCCTTGCGTAGGTGCCCCATAACGGGCAGTTATCAAGTTTGGCTTCCTCTGGTAGCCTTTTACGGGCTTTCTATAGCACTAGGGTTGCAAAATGCCAGTTACAGGGCACGTGCCTGATTTGCCGTGGCGTGAACCCTAGTTTTCACCACCAAGTCTCCACATCTGACCACCCACTGCACCAAATTGGGTAATTTCCAGTGGTTTGTAACAAAAGAATACCATTGAAAAAAAGTGGAGTGAAAAGACCCAGCAATTGGTTTTATGTGGCGATTTCAGCCATTTTCCCATAAAGAGAACCGAATTAGGGTTCATGTGCCCCATGTGAGCTATAGCCCAGTCAATCTAAGCACACAGGGTGGCTTACACAAATGTAAGCATGCACTCTGATGGCTTTTGACGCCAGCTACAATTTAAAAAGTAAAAAAATAAAACACTTCCACATATCCAGGGAAAGAAGCACGTTGGACCAAAAGCTGTTTGTCCCCTTCGCCAGCAAGGTTCAATGAATTTCAATGGGGATCTGGAGGGTGGTTCAAAGCACTCGGCTCCAGGTCTGGTTATGAGGTTTGACTTACAAGTGCAGTATCATTCAACCTTGGAATGAAAGGCAGTACAAGGCACTCTGTTTAGAACCTGCCTTTCCTTGCGCATGAGCATTCCTTTGGCACCTTGGCACCGAATTCTTGTTTTGCATTGCCTGAAGAAATACAAGCAGAGACTCGACAAATTTTCTGAGAGAAAATGACCTAAATTTTCATGTTGGGAGGGACTGGGTATGCAACAAGAATTGAGGCCAAGACAGAAAAAGAATCTAGCAGAGGCACGATTATGGAAGATTCTCACAGGGCTACAGCATAAGCACAGGTTTGATACTTCTTGATGGCGGGTGCCCACGTGGGTCATACGGTCTGTGCACCAATGTGGCCTCCTTTCCTTAATTGATGTAGGGAGTGTTTCACTGCCTACGTAGTTTTTTCTTTTCTTTCTACTTCAGAGCAATAAGGCGAGAAAAGAATTAGAGTTAAAGAAAAGAAGTTGCTATGCATGCCAGGTCAGTTGAGCTATAGTTTCACACACACACACACACATACATACATACATACATACATACATACATACATACATACATACATACATACATACATACATACATACATACATACATACATACATACATACATACATACATGTGTGTGTATGCATATATATACACGCGCACATATGTGTGTATATGAACGCATGCATGCATGCGTGCATGTTAACTTACAAGGCCAAAAGAAGATTACCGTTAATAATGCATAACTTGCGAAATAATGATCATTTATCTATATTTAAAGGAGGAGCCAAGCAATGGTATAGAAATTGTGGGGTTTAGCAGTACAATGTCACATCCAGGATGCCTGGATGTGACATTGGACAAACTTTGGACTATTGGCAAAGAATGGCTGCATCCTCAGCAGCCATTCTATGCCAATAGTAACTTCCACTAGTGCATGTTTTATCACAAACACGTCTTTTTAAACATCTCCGCCTGTTTGAAACTCAGGTGTGAATAGCCACTTTGCTGTGAAATTGTTGAAAGGACATGGCTCAAGTTTTTGATATTATCAGAGGATCGATGCAACATGCCACCTGATCTGCTGCGCACACTGTGTGCCAGGCACAACTATGCAAGCAGATGTGGTCGTGTAACTTTATTGCACTGTCCTTGCACTCGGCTGCTTCTTTAAAATATAAAATGTGTTCGCTCAGAGGAAGATAAATAAAGGACACATGTCACATTTAATCGTGGTTATTGCTGAATCATCGCAGAGCCTACTGTGTGAGGTGTAACCCGCATTTAATTGGGGTTCATTTATTCTCGCATGATCATCCGTTCATTGCTACAGACCAGAACTTGAATTTGGTTTCAAGCCTCGTCCTGTGAGCTTTGGTCCGTGCCTGCTTGTTTGCCTGCCTCCCCTCTGTCCTTGCCTTTGGACGCCTTCCCGCTTGCCCTTCTTAGTGGGCCTTGCTTGTGTCTTTTTGCCTGCCTCTCTTTCCTGCTTCTTGCGGTCCTGAGTTATTTTTGCAAAGGCTCCTTTGGGACATCGCTATGTCCTGGTCGGTGTAACAGAAAATTTTTTATTGGATGCTCTCTCTTATTCAACCTTCTGTTCCACCTTTCATCGAGGTCTCTATAATCCCTATAGTATAGGGGGGTGCTTGTCCCTTATGTAATGCCAAACTGGTGTAAGCTGGTCCGTGCCCTGACATTGTTTGTGCTGCAGCCAAGCCAGCAAGACCAGAAAGAGCAGCTCAGTTGAGAACGTGCTGTGGAGCCTTTTTTTGCATGGTTGTGGTAACTCTGGGCGTGTTGCCGCGCGGTCTAACTCAACACCATTGGTGCGCCATCCGAGAAATCCTAGATGCAGGGGGGAACATAATACCTGTTTCTATGACAGTAGATGCGCATAACCAGTAACAGTGATTCAGCATGACATGCAAGTGCTTGAACCAAATTTTGGCGTTGCAGCTTTAGGCTTACAGCAATAAAGCTGTAATAGGTAATAGCAGCTATAATAGGCTGCATCCATTTTCTTGAAAAGCTTGCGCTTTGCGAACCAAAAGCTTAAGCCTGCATTCATGTTCTTGAAAGGCTTGCGCCTTGCAGACAAAGGGCAAGCGCTCATGCTTCATTGGCCTTCTATATCAGCATCGCCTCCTGTGGTGAAGTTCGAGCTGAAGACTCCTGTGGTACAATTTTAAATATGTATCTTTGCTGATGATTTTCGAGGCCTGAATGCTGAGATGCTTGAATACTTGCGGGAGGAGGATTAGTGGGGACTAACAAACTCTGCGTGTAGCACGTTTCGTAGGTTAGATGCAACTGTTACTATCTGGCCGAGACGAAAAATGCCCCAGAGCTAAATTACCCATGATCGAGAAGACAGTATTTCAGAATCACAAAAACTTGTTACTGAAGTAACGTTTCAAATACGAAAATTTAATGATGCTGTACGAAACGGTGTTGAAGCACCTGCACGTTTTCACCTATGCGCAATGAATATTTGATACAATTGTTAGCTAACTTCCTATAGGAAGTTTGGAGCTCGTCATGGGTTAACAAAAATTTGGGGTTGTATGTGTGTAAGAAGAAGACAATGAATAAAATGCCAATCTAGAGCACATGAAGGTTCAATGGAGCAGCCCAGCAGCACAAAAAGTGGTGGAGCCAGCACATCAGACCAGCAACGACAGTCCTCCAGCAGCCGCCCTCAAACAGCGAATCCAGGGCGCCAAGCAGATGCGTTAAAGAGGTTTGCTGCGGATGGGAAGAAGCCACGAGCAAGAGCACCAGGACCGCAGTCCATCAAGTCATCCCCTTATATAGGAGTTTCTTTGGTATGTTGATCTGGCAGGCGAGCGAAACGTCAACGGCACACCATGTTACCACTCGCTGATCTCAATTGCTATGGCTGCTCTTTTTGAGTGCACAAGCATCCGCTTATGCTGCGAGTTCCTACTTGCCTGCGCATGGGAGTTCCACCTGCCAGGCAGCAGCACTGCATGGCAGCAATATTCAAATTTGGTTGTGCAGGACATCATTCAATGATTGGGAATGACTTGTGCTCAATAACGGCGACACTATGTACAACATTCCCCTCAAAAGATCCAACCTTAGATTGACACAGTGGAATGAAAGCGGTCATTTTGCAAAGACCAGAATGTTTCTGCCTTGCTTTTTGTCGCCTTAAATTGGTAGTACTTTTGCACCAAAATTGTTTTAAATGCGCACAGCCTTTCCCCTCTGCCACAAAGCTATTTCCAGATACTTGCATTTGCTCTGGGGCATTCCTCAAGTTGCAATCCCATCTTAAACATTTGTACAAGTTGTGCATGTTGCACATCATAAAGATACATGTTCGGTGTGTCTATCAAGCTCACATCTGCAATGTGCCAAGCAGGTGCTTTGCATGCATGTCTCATGCTGACAAGGATTGATACATGTGCAGGTTAAGAATACACCTTCAAGGCAGAGGAGGCAAGGAGGGCCAACAAAATGGGAGGTAAATAATCCAATCAAGTGAAAAAAGCCATCATTACAAAAGCAAAGCAAAGCAATGACTGCATAAGCCAGGTCTGGCTGCGTGCACTGACAGAAATAACCTGTACTCGCATGCTAGCTAGGGTCTCATTGAAAATCAAAAACAAATTGGCAGCATACTACCCACCCAGTACCTTGGTTCTAGGTGTCCTCTTTTCCTTTATTGGTACAGAGAATGTTGTTATGCCTACACAGTTTGCTTTGTTCATCCTTTACTGCCCACCCAAAGCCATAGCAGAGTACTTAACAGAAAAGGTGATTGCAAAGTAAAGATTTCTCTGGAAACAAGGACAGCTTACTGTTCTTTGTGTAAATCCTTGTTGATGCTGCAGCTAGGAACCCTCCTTGCAGGGAACCCAGCGCATGTCTTAAAAAACGCACCTGTCCTTTTCAAACCTGCATTCCCAGTTTGAGCCTGGTCCCTTCATTGAAATCTATAAGAAAAGAAGAGAAAAGAAAAACTATGTAGGCAGAGGAAACTCTCCCTACATCAATTAAGGAAAATAACATACTTTTCTCATCCAAAAACCCTTCCTACTGCTTATTTCATGCCCCTTCATTGATGTCCGCTGCATACTTTTCTCCTCCAATTACTTGATTCACTGTCTCTTTCATTCACTCCTTCATTCTCGAACACTGCAAATGTGCACCTTCGTGCCTTCCTGTTGCTCTTCCTGGCAGTAGGGACTGAGGTGCTGGACATCATTGCCACTTTTTTTTTTGGCTCATAGCATACATAGTGTCCCCATTCTTGTTTTTCTGTTCACTTCATTTCTTGACTTTTCTCTTTGATTTCTTTCCTTTCCTTTTTGTCTCATCTGGTCATGCTGAAACAAAGCTAAATCTTTGCCTCAAAACAGGCACATATCTGGTCCAGGGATGAAGGCGAGGGGAGGGGAAGGCAGCTACATCTGGGAGCCTATTGCAACGAAGAGCAAGCTGCTAGGTATGCAGACCAAGTGATGAATAGCTTGACTGTATGCGCACATGATGACATAAATGGCTATGGACAGGTGCCTTCAGTTTCTGCTTGGAAAACTGTGCACAGGAAATGTAATCTGTCATTGCATTTCCTGATATTTGACCATCACGTCTTGTCTGCAGACTCCAGCAAATCAAAGGGCTACCCTTCTCTGGCAACAGTACAGCCGTCTGCACAAGTCTTGCTCAACTGTATTGCGAATGACACGCTTGATTAGCAGACACCACTATTCAGCCCGTGTATGGTCAAATTGCTGCAGGGCTTACGATCGTGCTGCCCTTGCAACACGCAAGAGAAACGCAGAGCTCAACTTTCCTGTCTCAGGCACGTCATTATAGAAACGGAAGACACTGCAGATGACTCCATGATTGAGCATGAGGCAATGAAATATATTTGATGGCACAGGAGTGTGTTACAAAATGACAAAGTTAAACGTCAAACAACGCCATACTCATGCTGTACTTCCGGGGAATATGGGCTAATTACAAGCTTTCCTTAATGCTAGCTTGCTAGTCAGGGAACCTTTCCTTAATGCATGCAGCCTTTTGGCTGGCGTAGACTTTTCTTTTCTTGTCCTTGATGCATGCGGCCATGTGGTTGGCATGTTTTCTTTGCCAAGCTAATCTTGGCACATAAGGAAGGAGGAAGCCCTTTGATCCTCCAAGAGGGTCTTACAAAGATTCAAACCTGGTTCCATGTCATGATTGGCTTTATTGTTTTATTTCTGTGCGCGACAGCCCATCTGCCTGCATGAACTCCGGCACATTCATACATTGTTTTTGCTAGCAATTGCACCACAGCTTTAACCTCAACAAGGTTAAGGAAGTTATTGCACTCTGACCAAGAACATGTCATTCCTTCACTTCAGACTACTACAATGACCCCCTTCTTGAAGAGCTGGTGAAGATATCTGACAAGCAGCAGATTGCCGAAAGATTACGTGCTGCCATTGCACCAGATGCCGAGGTAAAAAGCATTCTTGTCAGCCTTATTTCTGTACTCTTTTGTCTGAACACATGGAGTGCCTTGCAAGCGCCAATGCTTGCACTTGTAATGTTGCTTCTCCATGCTCCAGGGACAATCGGAGGCAAAACACTTTTTTCCATCAGTTCAGATAGCCTGCACAGCAGAATCAGCATTATTCCAGATTTCTGGTGTACCCTCAGTTGTACACAAGGACCAGGTGCTGCACACATATGCAGAGGTATAATAATATGAAATTCCTACTGCCATGCAAGTTTTGCTATGTAAAAAGCTCTTCAACATTTGTCTGTGTGTGCGCACGTGCGTTTGTGAATATGCGTGTGTGTGTGTGTGCGTGTGTCTGTGTGTGCACGCGTGCACATGCGTGTTACCCTGTCCAGCGCTTTTAGAGAACATCTGTACGCTCCATGTGCATCACAACTGTGCTCACATTTTGAATGCTAAACTTGCAACCAAACACAAAACTCCTGTGAGCAGGTGGATCGCTTCACAACTCACATCCCACCCCCTCCAGCCCCTCAAAATTCAAAAACCGCCACCTCCTCTCAAACTGGCCCTACTTCGAGCAGCACTTCCTCCTTCACTTCAGATGCTGGCAGCGGTGGCAACCCCACTAGGTCAAAGCCGTCCTCGCTCAGCAAGGGCAGGGGCATCTCTAAGAAGAAGGCAGCAAGCAAAAAAGGCAGAGAGGGCATGAGTGCGCGCAAAGCAGCACCACACAGCAGGACGGCAAGCAGTGCTGCAAAGCACATAGGTGCAAAGTTGGCAGTCGAGCAGCACCAGCGGCAGCAGCAGCAGCAGCAGCAATGTGAGAAAAGGATGCGGAGCTTAAGTTGCACTCAAAGATGGATGACAGGGCAGCATGGACGGGCATGAAATGGCATGCAATGGAGTTTTGCCTTTCCTTGCCAAGTTTATGCATTTTTGTGACAGGTATTGTGTGATGCTTGCATGCCAGGTCCAAGGTGCATACATCCCAGCCGCCTCCACTGCCCTGCTAGTGCTACTTCTTGTTCAAACGTGTGAATCCCTCCAGATTTTGTGCTGTATCTTCATGGCCAATGAGTCATTGCATGCTCTCCATTTGCTGCAGTGCCCAGCTCAAACCCTTTCGCGCCCCTGCTAAATCCGGGTGGAGGCCTGCTTGTTTGCAGCCATGGGAAAGGGGGGCAAGCCAGCATCGTGCAGATCCCTGCTGGTCACTTCATTGAGTACTCGCTTCCATACTCTGTGAACCCTCAGTGGCCGCAGCAGCCAGCTGCGCAGGCACATGCAAAATTGCAGCATCTGCAGACACGAGCGCAAATGCAGCAGCAGCAGCAGCAGCAGCAGCAGCCAGAGATGCAGCCAGAAGCGGGGACATCTTCTCCTGTCTTGCTCTTTGACCCTGCACAGCTGCTGCATGCAGCTCCACAAGCATTAGCACTGCCCAAGGAGACCGTGCAGCCCACAGCGATTTCAACCCCCACATTGCCCTCTGTCAGCGCAAAGACGCAGCGCGGCTTTCCAGCACCTGCACCCATTCCCTCCCTCAGCACGTGCACCCAGCTTCCAGCACAAGCACCTAGTACTGTTGCTCTCAGTCTCCCTCTTCCCCTCCCTCCATCACCGGGCATGAGCAAGGGCATACGAGTGCGCGTTCCCAGACCCAAACCTGCACGGATACAGACTGCCAAACCCTCTGCATTGCTGCAAAGGTGAATACAAACTGCACAAGCACATGCACCTCCATTTATTTTGGATTACCTTACCACCCCATTCCCCTATCTGTTTCTGGAAGGCCCTCCTTTACGGCTGTGTCCCACTAGGAGGCAAATGGTAGCATTCACTATTGCACCTTTTCTATTCACTACTTTCATTTCACATCCCCATCATCTTGCATAGTGCAAGACCCTCCCTCGTGACTGCGTCACCGGATCCAAGCAGCAGCCACTCACTGCACCTCTTTCACTTTCACGCACAAGATCACACACACACTCACACACACAGGAGGCCCTCCCTTGTAGCTATCTCACCTGAGCCAATCATGAGCCACATACCGCCAGTGGTGCTGGACCAGCGCGTCGCCCAAACTGGTGCCACTCCTTCTGCCACTTCCGCCGCTCCTGCTGCCACCCGTACAGTGACCAAAAGAGCAGCAGCTCACGCAGTACCAACAGCAGCTACAGAGCAGAGGCCAACAGCTTTCCAGCAAACCAAGCCTCAGCAGAGACCTGCAGCAGCAGCAGCAGCAGCAGCAGCAGCAGCAGCAGCAGCAGAAGCAGCAGCAGCAGCAGGGCAACAGCAAGCAATGCAGCAGCCTGCTCCATCTGCTTGTGCACCTATGGCAAAAGCACAACCTTTTGGTCCATGGGCAGCAGGAGCACCTCCCCCCCTCACTCTGCCTGCTATGCTGCCATCAAAACCAATGATTTCAGGACCTCTTTGGCCAGGGACCTCTGCAGCAGCACCCATCTCTGCCCTGCCTCCCGAATCTGCACTGGCAGCCCAGTCAAGCTTGGCCTCTCCAAGTCCATCACGGCAAGCCTCACCCTCATTTCTAGAGCCCCTGCCATCCCTGCCAAAACTCCCGGTAAGCCCTGCATCAGCCTCCTTTCATATCATCTCATTCTGCCACTTCCTAAGGGTTGCCTGCTACTGCCATCCCTGCCAAAGCTCCAGGTCAAACCCTATATCCCTCTTATAGAAAATGCAAAAAAGAAAAAGAAAAGCAGGATTTCCTGCTACTGCTTTATGTTGCTGCTAAGTTCAGGCTTTGACAGAACGATCTATTCCAAAAAGCTCTCAACTTTTAAGCGCTGGAGAATGAGTTTGAGGCCATTATTAATTGGATAAAGAAGGCACGCGTTTGCACTATGCCTGCAGTTGTGTGCGTCTTTCTAGTGCACCCAGAGAAGGGTTGCGTTGAACTGAAAGATGCAAGGCTACAGCCTTTCACCTTGATAAGCTGGAGCATGGCGCTGTGAAGAGGTGCTTTTGAAACATGGTAACACATCTTGGAATGGTGGGTAGAGCAGGCTAGGCAAAGCTGTTGGCATGGTGGCTGCTTGCACGAGTGCAACAGGAAGCTTTTTCACTGCAGGATCCGGAAAAACCAGAAGATACCGGTTGGTGTGCTGTCAATTGAAAGATTACGCTTGCCAAGTCTTGCTGCATGCATTAAGAAAAGGTCACCTGTCCTGAAAGGCAGGGATCCACCACAATTGATGCCTGTTGATCCAGCTACCTGTTGATCCAGCCTGTTGATCCAGCTACCTGTCGATCCAGCCTGTTGATGCCTGTTGATCCAGCCTGTTGATCCGGCTACCTGACTTGTTAGATGAGCAATGTGCTATACTTGCTTTGGTCATGCTGCAGGATGAAGTCTATGGGGAGGACCTGAATGGTGGTCCAGCCAGTCTGTGGCCTGCTGACATGATGGCTCGACAGCCTTTAACACCAAGCACTGGCTCACTGGCAGGAGGGAGTGAAGAAGACATGTTGTTGAACTTTCCTGCTCAGATGCGCAGGGCGGGTGCAGAGGCACCTGCAGGAGATCTAGGTAAGGAAATGAGGGCTTGCTTTGTAGCATTTCCATGCAGCTGAGTACTTATGTTCAAGGACAGGACTGCGCACAGGCGCAGAGGACGCAAGAATAGAAAACAAAGATCAAAACTAAGATGGTCGGGAAGAAGAGCTATCATTCATCCATGATTATCAGGTGGTGTAGAGGAACATTATTATCAGGAAAACACTAGGTGAGAGAACCATGAACCATGACCATCAGGGGGGAGTTCAGGTTTGGGGCAGATCTGCACAGGTGGGAGAGGCTTAAAGAGAAGAAGTTGATCGTGGATGAAAAGGAAAGAAAAGGCTACGCAGGCCAAAGGCCGCGTGCATTAAGGGAAGTTCCCCTAACTGGAAAGCTAGAGCCTCTCCCTACCCAGATGAGATTATCCAGGGACCTTGCCGGTTCATGACCAGAGCAGCTCACACGAGCAGGCGTCCACTCACAGAGATGCCTTCAGGGCTTGTATCTGAAGGAATCCATTATTCTAACCGAGAAAGACACTTTGTCGTGTGAAGGTGCCAGTACGGATGCAATATTGCTTATTCAATTTCACTTTAGAGCTTAGCGGGAGGAACATAAGTTTTTCCAATCAAAAAAATGCATACACTTGGAGCATTTTGATTTACATGAGGGCAGCTGCAAAAGAGTAAACATATCTTCTTGCAAAAGGGCCGGGTATGCTCAGTGCTATTGTACTCGGGGTCATTCTTTTACTTTTCTCTGGTCAAATCTCTGTTCACTTCTAATATATTTCAACACAAAGTACTTGTATGCAGCTCTGCACATGGGTATGAAGTTATGAGTGCTGTGCAAATGAGGACAGAGCCATTAAAGCATTCTTTGGGACCTTTGCATGATGACACACGAGTCTCAAGCGTACTTCCACAGACAAGCTGCCCATTTGTGTCCGCATCTGCAAATCACTCACTGCTTATACAGGCTATGACCCTGCTTCACTCCTTGCATGTGGAGGCAAAGCCATGGCGGACCTATTACTTCACATTGTCCCTGCAAACCATGCAGTCAACCATGCCTGTCAACCAGATCATGATTATCTGCTGATGCAGTTTCAGATGGAGCCATGATACGCCTGTTGCGTCACATTACTCCTGCAATATCATGCGCTTCAGCATGCCCCTGCAATTCATGCACTGCTGGTGTAGATGAAGACGGAGCCATGATGCCCTTGCTGCTCCACCACACCTCTGACACTGAGCCCCCCTGGCACCCAAATTTTCAACCGATTGCGGGCGTGCCGCCAACAACAGACATGCAGGGTTTGGAGTTCCCTGGAGGTGGGCTTTGCAGCAGTCTGTTTGCTGGGCTCAACAGCAACTCCATCAACAACAGCAACAACGGAGGAGGGCCGCTGTCACCCCTGTGTAACCTGCCACCTTCACCCATGGACACGTCTGCCTGGCTGGGTGCCTCACCACTAAGGATTGGAGCACAGCTGATGAGCCCTTGCACGCAGAGCTTGGAGATGGTGTGGGGCCCCAATGGGCAGCAGCAGCAGCAGCAGCAGCCACAACAGCAGCAGCAGCAATCATTCGGATTTCAGCTACCTGATTGGTTTGGAAGTGGCAGCCAAGCAATTCCTAACTGGAATGATATGTTCTTGATGCTGGATCAGCAGCACCGGCAGCAGCAGCAGCAGCAGCAGGAGCAACAGCAACAGCAGCAGGAGCAAAGGCGCTAATTCGTTGTCCAAAACTCAGTCTGCTTTCCTACTTTTACAAATTGGTTTGTTGGAATCCCTTATTCATGAAGCAGGCCTTACAAGATGTTAATGAAAAAGTAGGAACCGTTAAGTGTGCAAATTTTCAATCAAACCCTCAAAGAAATGTGTAATTGGACGAACCCACCTGCTGGAAGCAGCCCCTCCAGCTGCCAATAATGGCATATATTCCAAAAATGACTTGTGCTTGTTCTGGTCGTCCGGGATGCTCACAGGATGGCAGCAGCACCAGATGTGCTCTTGAAATCAAACGAAAACTTGCACATAAAGGTTTGAAATGGGTTTGCTAGACATCCCTTAAGAGTTAGTTTGTTTCTAGCTTTCTTATTTGCTAGGTATGTCTTATTTAGTTTGAGTGCTCTTTGGTGAGACTCTTGCTGGTTAAAGGACCATTCCTTAATGCACGCAGTCTTTTGGCTGCTGTGGACTTCTCTTTTTTTTGGTAAAGCGAACTGTCCTGCTGCCCATATTGTACTTCCTTTTTCAACAATGACGCTTGGATTCAAGCCATTCTATGAGCTATCATTATACTTGTATTTATTGAGCATAGAGTGTTAGGGTTTAGGGCTAAACCTAAAAACAGTCTTGTGGCAAGCTTCTAATTCTTGTTCTTAGAGTTGTGCAAGTCCCAGTGACCTCAAGGTCAAAGAAAGCCTAAGTTGATACCTCTCTGTGCTTGAGTCTCTGTCTAATATTTGGGTCATCCGAACTGATTTTGGATTGCCTCTGGAAGTCATCACTTCCTTTGTTACCCTGTGCTACGCACCTTGACCAGAGGTCCCCGGAAAAGAAAAGGAAAACTATGCAGGCAGTGAAAACACTCCCCACATCAATTAAGGAAAAGAGAAAACCTAGGGCCGAGGCACCGTGTATCCCCTTCACCACGAGAAACAAAAGAAATGAGTCAATGGGGATCAGGAGGGTTACTAGCAGTAGCCCCTGCCTGATCTTGGTGGCGAGAGTTGAGAGGAGTCTTCTCAAGAGCGTGTCTGGTGCTAGAAAGTTTATAAGCGTACTGGACAGAATGGGCATGAAGCTTCAGAGCAAGCCTGGTGGCTGTATGAGTGTTAAGATTAAGCTCTTTTAAAGGCTCCAGAGTGTGGGGGGTGTAGATGACCCCTCCCACACCTAACAGAACGGTATGGAGGGTGACTTGAGCTGAGGCCCTTGAGGGAAAAATCGCGACAGAGGTCGCGGTGCTGTTGCTTGGAGGCCTCCAGCTGATTCTTGGGCTTGGAGTCTTCACAGTATTTGACCTCCACGAGATGGACGTGCCTCTGTTCTGGAAGGAGCTGACTAGGATAACGGACCTTGGAAGGAGGTGGAGTGGCTGTGGCTGGCGCTGAGTGCTCCCTGTTCCCCTGGCGCCCCCCTCTACTTCTCAATGGATACCGGGAATTAGTCCTTGGCACTCTTTACATCGGAGCAATTATGATTGCATCAGGGCGACTAGAAGTGAGCCTTTGTTTGTCAGGGAAACGACGAGGGAAAATGAATTTGGGAAGGGTTTTGTTTGTTGAGTGTTCAGGGATCTGCAGGTTCTGTAAAGCAAAACAATCTGCGCTGCCAATGTCCATGGAGGCAAGGCCTGCCCCAAGAGGGCCTTTGCTGACACCTTTAAGGAGGATTCTGCTGGCAATACTGTGGCGCTCGGTTACCATGTTTGATATGGTGGAGTGCTTACATCCTGAAAGAATGTGAAGGGCACTGTCTGGCTCCCCACAGAGGGGACATTGTAGGCTGGTGGACATTTTAAAGCGCACTGCATGCTTTTGATTGAAGAGGGTATCTGTGCGGTAGTTAAGGAAAGAAAAAAAGAAAAAGCTACGTAGGCAGAGAAAGCTCTCCCTACATCAATTAAGGAAAGAGAGATACATTGGCTCAAAAAGCCGTGAGTCTCCCTCACCAGAAGATGAGAGGGAAATTAATGTGGATTGGGTGGGTTCCTGGCAGCACGCTGCTCCAGGGCACCAGTGTTGTGATGAGTCTTTTTATTTTCAATGGCATGCCTGGTAGGGGAAAGTTTGTGCGCAAATTGTACAGCATGGGCATGGAGTTTTCTTGCAAGTGTTTTAGATCTCTGTGAGTCAATCCCTGATTTTCTGAATGATCAAGGGTATGGGCAGTGTAAATAGTCCCACCCACACCCAGGAGGATTGGGTGGATAGTAATCTCTGCACCTTGGAGTTGTTTGCACAGTTCGCTGTGTTGTTGTTGTGAGGCTTCGGCCCGAAGCGTAGAGTCTGGCTGGGCACTAGGCCTCGTATCTTCACAGTATTTGATTTCTGTCAAGTGGATATGGCGGGCTGGAGTTGTGCTTCTCCCCATACTGCGCAGTACTCGTTGTGAGGGTGGAGCGAGTGGTCTGTTTGGATTAGTTGGGTGAGGAGTGACCAAGATAGCATCAGGGCGGCTGGAGTTGCGTCTGGTTTGAATAGGAATCATGGGTTTAAAATGTTTCATTTCATTTTAAAAAGAAGTTTTGGCATGGTCCAGTACAGAAGGCATTGCTAACCTTTTTATGGACTGTAGGAAGTAGGCTTTGGTAATAAGAGTGGTATCCTTTCTCAGTGTTAGCATTTCTAAGTCTGGAGGGCATGGCAACTTTGTTTAAATGCTAATGATTTAGCCTTTTGCCTGGTTAAGCCCAAGTTGATACGAGTTTCAATGGTGTAGTCATAATTAATAGCTCCTGCCACACCAACTAATACGATGTGCAAGGTAACTTTGTTGTTTCTGTTTGGATTTATTGTGCTGCGGGTTTTGGGCCTGGTGATAGTGCTGGCATGTTGGGCAGTTGCAGCTTCCAGGGAGGGAAAGGGGTTGGTATCAGTGCAGAATTAAAATTCATCGAAATGAATGTCCCTGTCTTGAGGAGGGATCTTAGTAGGATCAAGATGGGCAGATCGTCCTGGGGTAGAGCGCTCAAAGACAGCGTCAAGGCGGCTTTCTTGCCGGGCAAGGAAAGAAGGGAACACATCAGTCTCTGAACAAGACGATGCAGACCTGTTGGCCAGGTTTCAACACTTAAGAAATAGTTGTCAAAAGCCAGCTGTAGTTGTCAAAAAATTGATGCACTTTAGTTACTCTGTCGTGACTGCTCCAGTCGAGGTTGCTGCTGCTGCGGCTGCTCCTGTGGTAGCTAGAGGCCTGCCTGCTGCAGCGGAAATCAAAAACTATGTAGGCAGTGAAAATAATACACACATCAGTTATAAAAAAAGGCTGCAGCCCGATCCCTCGGGGATCAGGAGGGACTAGCAGCTGCCCGGGCCTGAGCTTGCAGCAACTGGTCTTCATGCCACTTCACGTTCAGTGCTTTTGTTGATTGTACTATCTGCAAAAAAATGCTTACAATGCACTGGGAATGCTGCCCTACCCACATCCAAGAGACAAGCAAAAAGAATGAACCTGTCAAGGTTTCAGATGAGCATCTTGCTTCAGCATGCTGGTGCTGGTGCTGTGAGCGGGTGCAATGCCCCTAGTTGTTTCCTAGGCCTTGTGTCCTTGGTTAATTTAACTTCCAGCATGTGAACACGGTAATTTCTAAATGCAGACAGGTCGTGATCAAGCCAGCTGCAGCGGTGTCGCGTTAACGAAGGAGCAACGTTGCTCCTTCTGAAATTGCGTTTTGGCCAATAGCCAGCATACATGTATTGTATGCTGAGCTCTCGGGGAAAGTAACTCAAGATAGCTAGTGATATTTTGGTTCTCTGAGCGATGTTTATGAGCGTAACAAAAGTGGGAGCAAGATACACTGTCCAGGAGCAGTATAAAAACTTATATATGATTGTTTCTCATTTTTACTACATTTCCTATCTACCGTACGTTAATGCCGACACTGTTCATTTCTTGGGAGCCCTTCACACGCAATTTGCAAATGCTATTCCTATAGTGCAACTGCTCTCAATAGTAATGTCTCTTTGGATGGCTCGCCACGTTGATTTTGAGGACGAATTCTGAACGCGTCAATCACTGTAGCCACAAGGAAAAACACAAGAACATTTGAAACATAACAGTCATAAAACTCATTTGCTTAACGTGATCCGCCTGCCAGCCTTCTTTCGGTTGTATCGCAGACGAGGGAAGGATGGCATCGATGCTGTATTCCCACCTGCCCTCTATCATCGGAGTCTTGGGTGCAGGAAGCATGGGCACCCAGCTGGCTGGGCTTTGTGCAAGCAAGGTGTGAGCGTGTATGTATCTGAAGGAGCATGAGCACAGACGGACAGCTCTGCGACGCTGGCAGCCTGCGATCATGGCAGCGGCAGCTGCAGGAGATGCTTGATCAGAAGCACATCGAAGCAATAAAAATCAGACCTCTTTCCTGCACACGACACAGGGCCTCACCGTTCTTCTAAACGACATCAATCAGCATGCTCTTGTGGGTTTGCCTGTGTGGCTGGCATGACTAAGAGTGTGATTCCTTTGGGTATACCTACGTAGCCACAGGTTGCAGCAGAAACACCCATCTTGTCAGTACTCCCAGGCCCTGTGCCTGATCACTAATATATCAGCATGGCACCAGCACCGCAGGATCGCAGCAAGGGAATCATCCACGAAACCCTACAGGCGCGCGCTAAACAAGGACAGCTGTCAGATGTTGCTGTGAATGAGGCCATGAACCGCATCCAAATGAGCTTGAAGTTGGAGGTGTGGAATTTGCTGATGCTTAGCCAGAAAGTCTTAAAACCACTCTGCTGTTGTGGCACTGCATCAGAGGGATCTACCAGAAGTGGCATGTGCTTGAAATACCATTTTGTAAAACTACCCGACTGCAGGGCACTACTTTTCATCAGGCAGCAGGGTATGGATAATAAGAAAAGCATTGTAAATGCTCAAATAAATGCTTGTCTGGCAGCAACTCCTAAAAGCTGCTTTTGCGCAACTTCTTTTGCAGCTTCATGCCAAGTCGGATTTCGTGATTGAGGCTGTGGAGGAGAACGAGGATACAAAGAAGAGCATATTCCGAAGACTTGATCAGGTTGGTGGATTGATGCCACATGGAATCGTCATTGCAAGAAGCTTGCGTGCATCTCATCTCATGCACGCTTCAGACACTGCCACGCACTGAAGCTCGCATGCGTCCTATTCCATGCATGCTTCTCCAACAGCATGCCGTTCCATCTCACTTGCTAGTCATTAGACAGGTAATTAGAGAGCAGGCTGGATGAAAAGCAAATGCGAGCATTAGTCAAATAGCTTCGAACTCTCACAGATGCATCATTTTGCTGTTGCTTGCATTGCAGGTTGCACCTGTGCATGCGCTATTGGCATCAAGCACATCAAGCATATCTATTTCGCGGCTTGCTAATGCCACAACTAAGCCTCATCGTGTGGTGCGTTGATTGGCCCTCTCAAGCAACAAATCGTGCACAAAGATGCAATTTCTAGCACTGGTAGTGACTTCTGATGGTTGTATTTTCTAGGCGGAGAGTGGCTGGCAGGCACCTTGGACACCCACTGCTGTGTAATGCAGCCTTGCTACCAGTTGGCAAAGTTGGCCTTTCCTTGAGAGTAACAGTTTTAGATATGCCTATTTTGAATATCTTTCCTTCCGGACCAAAGTAATTTTGCTTCCTTGTGCATATTTTGCACCAAAAACCTTCGAGTCCCTTTGCAGGTTGGCATGCATTTCACTTCGCCGCTGTTTGAGGTCCAGGCATCTTCAGACAAGCTGGTGGAGCTGGCCAAAGGCATGCATACCTCGTAAGAGTTTCTGTTGAAGGCCATGCACTCAAACAACACAGTATTTTTCGAATGTCAGCATATTTGCAGGCTGTCACACTTTGGGGATCCTTTACAAACGAGTTTTCCAAAATTGGAATTCAGGATTTCAGTTGTACATGCCTAAAACAAATCATCGCAACAATATCACCGGATTTCACCTTCAGCATCTTGTCTTGCATGCATTTCTGCATGCCCCGCAAACCTTGTCGCCGGGGGCTGACTCAACCCTTCACCTCCAGAAACCAGACCTTTGTTGCTGCCAAGAGCTTGGCAGAGTCACTGGGCTGTATGACTGTGGTCAGCGCGGATCGCCCTGGGTTTGTCCAGTACCGCGTGCTGATGCCACTTATCAATGAGGTGATCATGCAATGGAGCCCATGCCTGCCTACTTGTGTTTTGCTCTCTAGAAGCTCTTGCCCAGAGGAGGGGTATGCCTGCTTCTGATGAGAAACAACTTTGTTCTGACGCTTTCCCAGGCATTCTTCTGCCTGTCGGAGGGCATTAGCTCTGCCCAAGACATTGACTGGTGAGACTAGGTCGTTTGGATCTTTCTTAGATTCAATGTTCCCTTTCCCTTTTTCTGCAATGGAGTCCTTTCCTTGTGCTTCTGACATTTCTTTGTGCAGCAGCCTTTGTCTACAAAATGTTAGTGTACATTGTGTGTGTGTGTGTGTGTGTGTGTGTGTGTGTGTGTGTGTGTGTGTGTGTGTGTGCGCAAGCCAAATCTCTAGCTGCCATCATTGCAAATAGTGTCAATCAACTATCTCAAATGAAAAGCACTCAAGCAATGCTCTCGCTTCAGCTTGTTGATGGCGTGCCAATCATTCAATTTTTTTCTTGATACATGGTGCAGTGGGCTGCGCATAGGGATGTGTAGCAAACATGGTCCACTCACAAAGGCAGATATCATTGGGCTCGACACATGCCTCAACATCATGAAAGGTCTGTGCAATGGCAAGGAAAAATACACGTCTTCACAAACAAGGTGCATACCAAACAATGCTATCCAATTCCTGCCTATGCTACTTGCCCGAAGTATTCCGCTGAGATTGCATCTTTGGGCAGAGTAGAAAGTAACAGGACAATGATTACAAACTGATGTGTCCCTTAAGCACAGGCGTACTTATGAACTATCTACATCAGGAATCTCAACCTCCTGCATGACCTGTTGCATGGCAAAGCTGAAATGTACCAATTCTGACAGAAATGTACTTTGCATTTTATTAATGTTGCACCTTTCATATGCGCGTAGGAAGATAAATATAAACTGCAACATAAAGGCTTATAAGCCTGCAAAGCTTCAAAATGTTTGTCAGAAAAATACACTTGCTTGTACCTATGTTGTGTTCAACACACGCAGTTCTAAATCAGCAGCTAGGCGACAAGTATCGCCCGAGTCCTTTGTTGGCGCAGTACGTGGATGCTGGCTGGCTTGGTGTCAAAACTGGTGAGCTGGCATTGCCTGATCAATCGTTGGCGTAACCAAAGAGGTTAAAAAAAGGAAAGAAAAAATATATAAATGCATAAAGCTTGCAGACTCCAAAGCTGACATGGCGAGCCTTGGACATTGGAGGTAATAGGATGCAAAACAACTGCCCTGAAGTTGCTGCATTGCTGCATGCTGGGCCAGGCAGCAAATGCGTTTAGTGCCTTTTCAACCTTGCTTTGCATGACTTTGCAGGCAGGGGTGTGTTCACCTACACAGCAAAAGGCGTGCCTTCCTCCGCAAAGAAGGTGCCTCCAGCTACGTCTGGAATGAAGGACTAGACCTGCCTTCTTTGCCTCCGTGTCAACAACATGTCAAATGAGTCAACACTCTCTACTCTTGTAACTTACAATTGAATGCCATTTTTAAAAGGGCTTCAATTTTACGTATGTTTTGCATGGCTGTATTTGGTGGCCTTCTCCTCTTGTCTGCCACTTTTTGAGAGCCTTTAATTTGACGTCATGTTTACGTGGCTATAGAAAAGAAAAGAAAAACTACGTAGGCAGAGGAAACTCTCCCTACATCAATTAAGGAAAAGGAGACACATTGGCTCAAAAGAGCCTTGAGTCCCCTCCACCACGAAGACTACAAAAAGAAGACCCTAATGGGGATCTGGAGGGTTATTGGAAGCACCCGGCTCCATAACCTGGCTGCAAGAAGTATTCTTGTTTTCAATAGCACGCCTAGTGGTAACAAGCTTGTTGGCATACATGACAGAATGGGCATGTAGTTTGCGAGCAAGTTTATTGGCGCGTTGGTGGTCAAGTCCCAGTTATTTAAACTGGTTAAGGATGTGCTCAGTGTAGCAGGTCTCACCAACACCACGAAAGAAAAGAAAAAAGAAAAGAAAAACTACGTAGGTAGAGGAAACTCTCCCTACATCAATTAAGGAAGAGGAGACACATTGGCTCAGAAGAGCCGTGAGCCTCCTCCACCACGTGGCTATAATTGAGCAATTGCTTGGATATAGTTTAAAAAGCAAATCGATCCCTATTGGTATTCTTTTTGCAAATGTCCAGGATCATACATACAGGAGAGCATGGTCCTGCGCGTCAGATGTGATTCTTTGTCACTCAGGTTTTTCCGTAGGGTACTAAAAATAAGGCTAAATACATAGCCTTATCCTTAATAAGTCACAGCATTACATTACAGGTAATATGAAAAAGTTACAGGAAGAATGAAAGAAAAAGGCGAGAGAAAAGCCTACTAAAGCCCGACCAATGATCTCCTTCTAGGTGCAAGTGTCCAACATTGCAGGGGGGAAAAGTGAGGAAAAGAAAATAAAGGAAAGCAGAGCAAGCAGCCTGAGTATGAATACTGAATGCCGCACTGTGCTCAGAACAGCAGACACATAACCAAGCAAGTCCAAGCCCAACCAGGGCTCACAATTACAGGCCAGATCATTCCTTGGAAGCTTTTAGCATGTCTCGTGTCATCCGCTGGAGATCATATTTGGGCTTCCAGCCCCAGTCAGCCCGTGCGAGTGAATCATCCACCGATCTTGGCCTAGAGTGCAAGGATGGTGATGAAGACATTGTTTGCATTTTGCAGCCTCATCCATTACATCATAAGAATGAGAAAGAAAAGGGAAAACCACTTAGGTAGTGAAAACACTACCTACATCAATTAAGGCAAAGGAGATACGGTGGCTCAGAGCCGAAAGTCTCCCTCACCAGAGGGTAAGGGGGAAGCTGATATGAGTCTGGTGGGTTCCTGGCAGCACAAGGCGCCAGGCCACTGGGGTTATGGTGAGCGTTTCTGTTTCCAACGGCGCGTCTGGCTAAGATAAGTTTATGCGCATAATGTACAGAATGAGCATGAATCTTTTGTGCAAGTTTGGTGTATATTAGCAGGTCAATTACTCATTTCCTGAGCTGATCAAGGGTATGAGCAGTATAGATGTCTCACACACATGTAGGAGGATTGTGTGGAGAGTGCTCACAGCACCCTGCACTTGCTTGCATGTTTCCATTTTATTCTTATTTTCATTTGCATTGAATTCCAAGCTAGGTTTGGGCAAATGGGAGGTCACAGCGCACGAAACTCCTGACTTTCAGCCAATGGACATACTTAACCTAAGAGTTGCGCACCATGAGCGCGCAATTGCCTCCCGGAAATCAGGCTTGCATCTAAGCTGGAAGTGTGGGAGATGCTTCTGGATGGCGGAAGAAAGAGAACTAGGAGAGAAGCTCATCCCTTGGACGTTGTACACGCTTCTTGTTAGCTGGGTGCGAGGAGCCTGCATGAGTGCGCAACAGATGGATATGTAAATGCTTCATATTCTGGTATGCACACTGATTGAGGGACCGTCCATCCATTTTATTAATTCGATGACAAGTTTCCGCACAAATGAAAAGTCTGGTGAAAGGGACTCCACATCTGTTTGGGCCAACGTTCCTCCTTTTCCTTTCTTGATGTAGGGAGTGTTCTCGCTGCATTGGTCGTTTTACCTTTCCTCATGCGGTATCACATGCAATTGCTTGCCTGGGCGTGATGCCCCCCAACAAAGTTGGCTTCGGCTTGCCTCACATGTATGGCGTAAGCTTTGGACTTCATGACCCACACGATCAAAAGAAAAGATAAAAGAAAAAGAAGGAGAAACTTCCTGAACATGTTGTTAAGTTATAATGTATAAACAACCTCTAAGCAACAGTCAATGTGTTAAACTATAATTTATAAACAGCCCGTAAGTGGCAGTCAATGTGTTTTCAATTGAAAGGTACCAGCTGCTCTCAGTGTATATTTTCTCATTTTCTTTTTTGATAAGTATCCAGTCAAGCTCCTGCCCCTGTAGTGGTGTTCAGGTCCCGAGGCGACTTTCACCAAATGAGTACAAAATTTGACAACAGGTGTACATTTGGTAAACATTAAGGGCTGCATACTTGGATTTTTAAAAATTGGCCCAGGGGGTGATCTGAGTGCCCCAGAAATTGATATCACACCCCAGATCGCACTCCTCCTGCAATAGCAGACCTGGAACTGGTCCAATCGTGACAGCTATTGCACTAGTGGGTGAGTGAGATCAAAGCCTATGTATTGATGTGCTAATCTGGGAAAACTGGTGCCAAATAGGCTGACTGCGCCTGGAAATGTCAAAATTTTAGTCATTTTTGGCCAATGCCACACACAAGAAGCCCCAGAAAAGACGGGCAAACCAATTACCAGGTCAGTAAATTGGCATAGCTGCTTTTAATATTATAACAAGGGTAGCAGGAGAAAAACAGGATGAAAATGTGGCCTTCGGGGCTAATGCTTGCCAGAAACGTGGTAAAAAATGCCAAAAAATGCACGTTTGAGCCCACCCCTGACCAACCATGCAATATTTTTTGGTCATTTCTGTTGCAAACCTATTCTTTTGTCACAAGGTATCCAATGGTGTGCTGCTTGACCGAAACGGACAACTTTCAGAATGACCCCCTTTTTGGGGTGCTCATTTGCCTAAGTGCTGACACTGAAAATGGGTTTTGGTGCATAAGGGGCCCTCAGGGTGGTTGTTTCGGCACGAAACTCGGCGTGGGGGTCCAGAATGGTGTTATGAAGGGGCTGTGCGTGGGAAACTGGGAACGCGCAGGTGCGTGGGTGACCTGCTGGGGGAAACATGCCCATTTTTAGGGGTAAATGCATGTAGGGGGTGGTAGCATGCTGAAGGTGTGTTCCAAGCCCTGCCAAAGCGAAAATCTGGCCATACCTTCATATGATAGAGATGTTCAACTAGGAGGAGTAGCATCAGCCGATGCTGGGCGATGCAGCAGGCCCGGTTAAAAACGTAAGAGCCATTTACATGCCCTTGTTTGGGCACACCACCATGCGCAGCTCCCTTGCCCTTGCATGCCACCCCCTGAAAACCTTCCCAGACCTCACAGGTACCCAAAGCAGCCCTGCTACACAGGGCCTGCAAGGTTTGGGGCAGCGCATGGTCAGCTGTCCCGCGTTTTGCATTTTGGTGATGGGGCATGCAGGGGGTGTGTCAGGTGGCCTGCAGTGGTGCTCCCAAGCTCCAAATGCATGCATTTTGACCTTATTGAATCTTGCTGATGCTCCTCGAGTGCTGGAGTGCACTGGGCAGGCCAGCTGGGGGTGCATGCGTGTGACGTACCCCTTGCCACCCACACAGCATGTCCACAGCACGCAGCTGCAGTCACCTGTGCGCAGGATGCCCTTCCTCATGCCTTGGTGCAGGTCTGGGACAGGGTGGGGCAGGCTGTCCGGGCTGCTGCTGGCTCCAGGGTGCTCCTTTCTGCTGGTCAAACCTCTGCAACAGCTGCTGTAGCTGCAGCTGTGTGGAGTCGCTGCCTCAAAATTAAGACAATGATTCATTGATTAACAAAGACCAAACGTGTCCCAAAAACGGCAGGTTTGGTGGCCCGTCAGGAAGGCGATGTCGCCAGACGTGTCAAATTTTCTAACGCGACAGCTGGTGCACCGGGGCTCATAAAACAAGTGCAGACGGAATTTTTAGTTTACATTTAATAAGTTCGATGGCTCAGCTTGACCTGCCGGTGTTTTTTGGTGGCTGGTCCGATCTATGTCTGGACACCCCCCTCCTGTATCTCCACAGCCACTGCACCATCCGGGATTCTGAGACCAGGTTTGTCAACCAGTTTTGCACCATAAAACTGCTCATGAAGTCAAAAATGAGTTTGGAGCAACTTGGTCTGGGGGTGAACACCACTACCCTGGCATGCAGCAGGAAACAAATCAGATAGTCAGCTGAGACAGCAACCGTTCAAAACACAAAAGGGCTCCAAAGTTGGTTCTTCCACCAGAAAGATGTTTTTACCTGATACTGTAAGGCAACTTTGATCTGGTGAAAGCTTGAGCTTCTCTTTTTTCTCCTGTTTCTCTTCTTTCTAATTTTCCTCTGTACAGGGTCAATTTAGGGTATGGTATGAATAATGGACAAGCAAGCATGGCCAGGCTCACCTGACTTAGGTTCCAAAATGCATCCAGGCAGTCAGGCATGTATAGCATTGGCAGATCCAGATCAGCAGGCTGCAAGAATGTTGGGGCAGGAGAAGCTGACTTCAAGTGAGCTGGACTCAAATGTATCCAGCAAACATTAAATTTGAGGCCCAAAGAGCAGGTCACCAAGAGCTGTTGAAACTCCTAACCATAACAGCGTACCAGGAAGCATGTGTATTTGCCAGACTGCACAGCTGCTTCAAAGATATCCACTGCATCACGTGCACACATGACATTTATACCGCATGACTTGGATTGCCACACAAGCAGAAAGCGTGGCGCATACAAGAGCAAGGAAACAGGGGCATCTTGCATTTTGCGCAGGTCCACTATTTTGGATGCTGCAAAACAATTTACATGATCTCCTGACATGTAAGCTACCATGTAAGCTATACTGATCATACCTTGAACCAGTTTAAACAACTTGGACTGGACCATCAACGGGCCCATGAACTTGCTCAAAAACTCCATGCCCATTCGGTTCAGTATACCCATAAGCTTGATACCACTAGACATGCTATGGAAAATGATGCTTCTCACAGCCAGGTTCTGGAGCCGGGTGCTTCCAGTAACCCTCCAGATCCCCATTCGCTTTTCTTCTTTGTAGCTTTGTGGTGGAGGAGGCTCACGGCTCTTCTGAGCCAATGTGTCTCCTTTTCCTTAATTGATGTTGGGAGATTTTCCTCTGCCTACGTAGTTTTTGTTTTTCTTTCTCCTGACATGTAAGCTACCAGCAAGTGAGCTACGTCTATTTGCTGCAATAAGAGTAGGCAGGTTATTTTGCTGCCGCTGAGCTAGAGAGCCTCCTTGGCACTCAAAGAGCGGAAAATCCACCAGGGCTTTGTAGATTGGCAGTGACCACTCAACGTAACAAAAGGGCAGGATTGTAAAAAGCCGTTTGGCACGCATGTTTTGGATGCACAATTACACCTGCAAAGGTTCTTAACCTTTTGTGCTTCAAAGAATACCTTTACCTGCATAGTCAGTAGTGCCTCCCCCTGCAAAGAAGAGCATGACAAGGTGCAAGCATCACTGCTAGTGCCACTCCATCCAGTGGATATGGGGCTTACTGACAGGGATTCTAATTTAACCAGTCCCCCTGTTGAACTAGCGAAAGCGCATGAGCTGCGCGCACCAGCCTTTGTTTTGCCAATGATCCCAGGGAGCCGCAGAGACCTGAAATCACATTAAACGCTTTGCCAACGATTAGTCAGTGAATTGTCAAAGAATTGCCAGTGATTTGCCAATGATCCCAAAAAGCTGGAGAGACCTGAAATCAACATTAAAACGCTCCCTGTAGTAGTTGCCAAGCAGCTCTGTGTGCACTTTGCTGATTCCATAGATTGTGCTGGGATTCATGGCGGTGTCATTCGGCGTGTTTTCCTACAAGCAAACAAGAGCAAATGTGTTGCGCCAAGATGCTAAGGGTTGAGACATGCAAGTGGTGTTTGAGTGGATGCAATTTTCCATCTTCTATTCATTTTCAGGGCAAAACTGAGCATTTATTGGCTCTTTCAAGTGCATGATGATTGTTCTGTCCATGGTATCCAAAGAACACCTTACCTTTGGAGCATTTGGCCCGAACCTGACAAGGGAAGCAACAGGAAAGTTGTTATTGGCTCACAATTTAAAAAAGCCTTGTGAATGAAGCTTTAATGCTGAAGCTACAAATTAGCTTGAGCCAGCTGGGGGAAGTCCTCCATAACCAAAAAGGCATGCTCAACACGTACACAGCAATTGTTGAAGGGGACATCACCTGCAGAGGCAAAAGACGAACAACTTGTTTGGAACAAGGCTTTGTACTTGCTTGATGAAGTTAAAGGCAACTGCCTGTAACATGCTTACATGTGATTTTCTTGTACCACTGAACACAGCAATGGCAAGCAGCTGGCTGCCTGCATGTGTTTAGCCAGTTCAAAGGCAAATTCACTAGCTCCTTCTGAGCATTTCACCCACTTGGAGCTTGTGCTGTACTGCCAACTCAAGGACGTTTTGTATGCCGTTGTTGTTAATTCTTAGTGTCAAAGCAGGATTCTTCTCCCCCACAACTGCGAAAGAGAGGGGCTTTTGAAAATGCTGATGATATTCATACCCATGCTTGAAGTTCAATATGAAATGTTGGACAGGACAATATGTGCTTGCATGTGTTGCCAATGACATACAAGCGCCCACCCGAGAGCAATGTGGCAAGATGAATGACCCGGTTGCATCCATGCTCGATGATGATTCTCGATAAGTTGTCCTTGTCTGTTGCAGATCAAAAAAATGTCTGGCTTGAGAGGAAAGTAGCAGCTGAGCATGTCTGATAAGGAGCGTTGCAGGGTTTGCATACCTCGAACATCTAGAAATTCAAACGGCCCGGCATCTATGATCTGTGGATAAAACTTGGTCATCAGCGTCTTGTGCTCCCGTAAGGACATGCGTGGCAAAAGTCTCAGAAAAGCAGGTGCTCACTCACCCACTCACTCAAGGAGAACAGTTCACTTGCCTCTTTTTGCGTTTTGACATCACTGGCTACCACATGTTCGGCACCGACGCGTTCGCGCAAGTACGGCAGCTACAGGGGGGTGAACAATGAGATGCTGCTGCATACCTCACAAAGTGATAGCTTAAAAACCAATTCACGGGAAGCCACACTTACGAGCTCTGTGCCAACCTGGCCACATGCGCCAGTTACCAGAATCCTGTGGCAGCCATCAAAAGGTTCAGGCAGGGAACATCCAGAAAGATCAAAGGAGCAAGCAAAATAGAAGATTGATGAGTATCCCACTCTCACTTGATGCCTTCCTGCCGTGCAGGCCCAATGCCATAATAACCTCCACCGACATTACTGCCGCTGGAAGCATGAGGCACAGGGCAGGTCCCCTCAGCACGCTGACTTGCTGACGTCAATAGCTCCCCTCCACTTTCATCAGCATCAGTGGATGGTGAGTGCCTTGCTGCTGCGAAGCCTCTACTTCTACCGATCAAGCTGAAAATCCTGAGTGTTAACATTTTGACAGGATGAATGGCACGTCATAAATTTTCTTGAAAATATGAGCGAAAAATTTTGCAGTACGAAAGCGTGCAGCCAAGGTGATGTCGACTGGAAAGCGTCGTTGTTGGCTTACCAACCCCTGGGTTTTTAGAGTCTGGTTCATGCATTGGTATACCCTCCTTAAGTGCCGCAAGTTTCTGTACCTGTTCAATTTAGGTAAGCAGAGGACGGACTGCTCGTTTTTTTGCTGGGCGAGTTGGCCCAGCAGCCCCGAAACACATTTAATTTTAAAAGTGCATCTTTATCATAGTGATGCGGTCTTCAGCATCACTTGCAGGTCTGACGCAATTTTCCTGTTGACCAATCAGTTGCGCACCATTTGCACCAGGTAATGCTCTGGCTGCCCAAAGTGCATAGTATCCCTGCTGGCATGTGTGCCTGCCAAATTTATAGTTGGCCAATGGGACACACATCCTCTTTTCCAGAAAGGCGCAGAGCCAACAACACACAAAGGTGGCATTTGTGCTCTGTGTCGTGCTCTGGAGTGAAACGCAGCGCTACCACTTGGTCTGTGCTTAGAGATTTTGGCATGAGCTGCCTCATTCTTTAGTGTAGATGCTGTTTTGATTGAATGCTGAGTCCAACCGCAAGACTTTGAGAGGGGTTTTAAAAGCTGATTTGCACCTTACCTTTGGGAGATCTGATTTGTCTGCCCATGTTGAGCAAGGCTTTTCAGGGGTTTCCTGGACCTGCAGTGTTGTGCAACAAGTGCATGATGCTTTCAGAGTGCCCATGCAGGACTTCAAGAAGGATTTAAGGACCAGACCGCGACGAACATGATTTATGATCTATTCTTTCAAATTCGAGTTTGGCCAGGCCTGGTTAAAGACCTCAGTGTACCCGGCCAGCTGCCCTTGTAGGTGGCCATAGCGATGTTCCCCCACCTCATGGATTTGAGCATAATCCACCTCGTGGCTGTTCCATTAAACTGCAGACCTCAACAAACTTTGTTGGACATGTCGAACATGACTCGTTACTTTTTTCCAAGTCGTTGAGTTGAGCATTTATGGGGCCAGGTTACAGGCCTCAATTTCCGCTCAGCTGTCCTCATCGGTGAATATAACGATGGTACCTTACCTCAGCTGGTTACAGGTGGTAACCAGCTGGTAAACACCAGGCACTCATTATACTTGCAGGGTTCTTTGGGCAGGGGCGGCACTGGGGGTGAGGCAGTTCAGAGCAGGAGGAGGAGAGTCCACGCCCGCAGGCGCATGGCTGACAGCAACCCGCCAGACCCGCATTAATTGCTCTCCATTGGTTCATAGCTTGGTTTAGGCTGGGCCTGTGAACCTCCTCGGTGAGGCCCTAGCTAGCTTGCTAGTTAGGGGACCTTTCCTAAATGCACGCAGCCAGACCTGGCCTGCGTAGTCTTTTCTTTTCTTTTCTTTGGTTACAGGCCTCTGCCATGTGGAATCAATGTCACTGCACTTTTACGGTTTCAAAAGCAGGCAGCACACCACGATTTAATGTGACACCTCAGTGTTTACACTCAGCTGCCCTCATCGGCGGATAACGATGTAACCTTACCTACCTACTTGAAGGACTAGCAGCACAGGCAGTTCAAGATTTGGAGTGAGGTAGATGGATAAAGTCCTTGTGAGAGTAAGTGAAGTGCTGACTTGTCATACTTTGATCAAGTAGTTGGTTTGGGAAAAGCTTTAAAGTGGGGCAAGTTCAGTGAGTCACCTTTTCCTATCACATTATACCTGCACATGGGCTTACAAGTAGTATGAGAAGTATGAGTTCAGTGTCAAACTTGCAGCACACTCTCGCCACAGCAGACTCTCATCATGACATCAGGATCCGTGATCACATCTAAACCTTGAATCTTGCAGTCGGATTGGAGGCACAGACTTACACGACAAGTATAGCTGCTATCATGGCACATTGAATGAAGTGCAGGAAAAGAAAAGAAAAACTGCGTAGGCAGAGGAAACTCTCCCTACATCGATTAAGGAAAAGGAGACACATTGGCTCAAAAGAGCCGTGAGTCCCCTCCACCACAAAGCTACAAAAAAGAATAACCTAATGGGGATCTGGAGGATTATTGGAAGCACCCGGCTCCATAACCTGGCATGATGAAGTGCAGGACAAGAAGCATGCCCTTTAGTCACTGCAAGCGTAGAAAGCTTTGTGATGTCAAGTTTGTCTAATGCAAGGACACGTGCATGCTTTTCCATTAATTGGCCTTGTCTGCAGACGCCGACTTTATTTCTATTTATATTCCCCATAAAAGGCTCATGCTTCCAGCAGAATCATGGGGACGTACCACACAACTTTGGCACACCGTGGGGTTCTATACAAGGCTAGCGGAATGAAAGGAAGCGGAACAAAGAGCCTTTGTTACCTCTCTACTTATGACATGATGTTCCTCATGAATTATTACGCTCTATCTCCTTCTTATCCTATGCAACTCATTGTTTTCTGGAATCTCAATGCTAGAGAAGCACTTGACAATGCAAACAAAGACTGGTTCCAACTCCTTAACCGTTGGTTAATAACCAAGGTGTTTCAGAAGCTCACTGGCTACCCCTGGATCGTCCTAATCCTGCCACACCACTGCATACCCACCAACACCTCGCATCAAACACTCGGAAAAGGAAATCCCAATCACTCCCCCCTGACACACATAACTGTTCACACAAGTGCCCTCAGGCTAGGGCAGCGTTCATACCTGCCAACTACAAAAAGATGTTCACACCTTAGGTCAAAGACTGGAAAGAAATCACCTACACTGATGATAGTGTAATCAAACACAAAGATGATGACTCCCCACCACTTTCTGTTTCAGGTGTTTACAAACCGGGAAGGGACACTAGTCCACCCTCCCAACACTTGCAGCTGCACGTCAAACCCAATGGCCGTGGACCCACAAATGCTATCAACAGAGCAGAACTAGCAGGTATTCTTGTGGCATTCCAACAAGGGCAAACTGACATTGCCTCTAATAGTGCATCCTGCCCAGATTTCTAAACAGACTCTCAATCCGATGCGTATGAGGTATCACCTACACGCAGAGCTCATTCGTGCTATCGTATATGGCATAGCATATGATATCAACCATATTAGAGCACTCCCCTCATCCTATTAATTTCTACAAAGTCAAAGTCCACTCTGGCATCATTGGCAATGAGGGGGCTGACGCCTGTGCACGATCTGCAGCCCTCACGGCCACCACAGATATTGACCTCCCACATGCCTGGAACCCATTCCACAATTCTTACTAAGAATCTTACTAAGAAAGCGAGTAGTACTCGCTCTCATTGAAGATCTCACACGGACAAAATGATAGCCTGCACCGCTCCCACGCTTTCCCAACCCACTACCTCAACAACTTTACCGACAAACTTCAATTACACATGCACAAAAAGCACAAGCTAGGCCCTGCTGATATCTCGGGCTACCATTACAATTGCTGGCAAAGGCTTAACCATGCCATACAACCCACTTCCCCAATCATCACTGCCAATATAGAAGCTCACAACCCAACCTGTCAACTTGCTAACAAGGAAATCAGCAACCGTGACTCCTTCTGGTCTACTCCTAAGATTACTCTTAAGCAACAGATAAATGTAATCAAATACTGCACAGGGACAGTCTACACACAAAAGCAGCCTGCGAGGTTGTGCTGCGCCAACCTATCACCACTCCCTATGTCCATGTTAACCAAGCCTGCCTCCAAAGGGCTTTTGCTAAGAGCTTTGATGATCATTCTTCCAGCAACATTGTGGCGTTCAGTTTTCATGCTGGAGATGATATGATTTTGGCAGCCTGAAAGCATGTGGAGTGCACTGTCTAATTGATGACAGCCTGGGAGAGGGCATAGTGGGTCGGTGGACCTCTTGAAGCGAACTGCATGTTTTTGGTTATAGAGAGTGCCAGTGCGATATTGTAAAATGGTGCGCTTCATAGGTGTGGATATACAAGGCATGTTTCTAAAGGCGTTGCTGACTTTCTTGTTAACATGAGGTAATAAGCTCTGATAGTAAGTGTAGTAGCCTGTTTTGGGGCTGGCATATCCAAGTCTGTGTTTTATATGCATGTGAGACTTGAGAGCAATTTGAAGATTGGGGAGGTAGGTGACTTTGGGATTGGGAGCAGGAGCTGTGGGTGTGTCAGCATTGTGTTCATTTTTTTCCTCCTTAGCTAACCAACATACGTGAGAGAAAGGATTTCCGCCAGGGCCTGCGCAAGGGATCCCAGTATCAGCCACGTTATTATTGGCTTGGCTTGCTTGATATTTTGCAATAGCATCTACACATTCGTTACCAGCAATGCCAGCATGAGATTTTACTTTGTAGACACAAATATTGGTTTGTGAGTTGCTAATGAGAGAAGATATGATTTTAAGAACATCCCCTTGAATATGTTGTTTGTGCTTCTCTGGGTAAATAAGTTGTTTACGTATTTGATGAAGAGAGGTGAGACTGTCTGAAGCAATGTGTGAATAAGAGTGTGTGATGGCAGCAGCAATTGCTGCTAATTCAGCTCGACATATGGTGTTGGTAATTCCAGCACCATTGGGCTCGACAAAATTTCTGCTGTCATTGAGAGGGTAGTAGACGCCTGCTCCAATTTCTTGTATGCCATTCTGTATTTGACAACTACCATCAGTGTAAGCCCACGTTCTCCAGTCAGGGACTTTGAGCTTGAGGGTTGGACTAGATTGGTCAGGTACAAAAAGTTCTTCCTGATTACCTACGTGTGGAGAGGTGAGATATCTAGATGTTTGTTGTTTGTCAGAGGGGAGGCGTTGGCGTTTATTGAATCCAGGCATATCAGCATGCATTGTATTGAGAGTAGAATGGTTGCCTATATTGCGCAGCTTCCAGTTAACTTCTGGTACAGCCGAAGCCAGGCCCTGCAGCCAAGCTGGGTTGTGATTGTTTAGATAGATCCTTGCAGATGTGTTCCAGACAGCAACAATTTGTAGGTCCCATGTGTGCTGAGAAAGGGGTATTTCCTGGTTGATGGAGGATTGTGGATCGTTGTAGCAAAGGTTAGTACGAGCGATGGTCCCAAGTTCACAACAGAGATGTGGATAGGCAGTGATGAGTTTGGAATAGGGGTTAGTTATCATGTGTTGTCCCCAGATAGGGAGGAACATGAAAGTTGCAGTGGCTTCTGTATTGAGAATAGCTGAGTAAATAGAATGACGTAAGGCCTGAGTCATAACATTCTCATCATGAATGGGATGGCAGACGGAGAAACCTGGAAATTTGGATGAGAAGGAGTTATGATAGGCACCGAAGAGAGTGTCTCGGGGGTCGTAGCTCCGGTAGTGTTGGTATTGTGGGTTGTGGTCCGGCGGGGAGGCCATTCTTCTTGAGTTACCAGGGCCCATTCTTTAAGGGTAGTGTGGATGTGGGTTGGCAGGGCTCGCGAAAAGGAGTCTTTATAATCTTTTTGCTAGCATACTTGGTTTCTAGCATAGTCTTGCGAGTAAGGAGCCCCTGCAGCTCAGATGCAAAGCTAGTAGGAGGAGGTGTTATGGTTTCATGCGAGCCGGCAAGTTTGGCCTTATAGAATGCCTTGTAAAGAATTTGAAATCGGCTATGTAACCCTCTTCTTTCCTTTCTTTTCCTTTCCTTTTCTTTCCTTTCTTTTCCTTTCCTTTCCTTTCCTTTATTCCCTATTTGGCCACTTTTCATAGCTGGTCAAACGTAGAGGCATGTACTTTTTTGAGTCAAGACATGGTTCATATGTGCAGATGTTTCTGGACAGACTCAATTACAACTTTTGATGCCGTGTGTGTATGTTTGACAAGAGCCCGATCAGCCAAGACACCGGGCTGTAGGCCTCTTGTGATCCCCTTGCATTCCCCTTCAAGCAGCAGCTGAGAACTCCCCGTCAGGCCTGTGGCCTGCCCACAGGCTACATTGCATTCCTTTTTTTTCAACTTGTTCCCATTGTGTTTTTTCTGATTCACACATTTATGCACAAACTTTCTGAAGGGTACAAAGGCTACATATATGGGAATGGCAAGCAAAAAACAGCTCACAACCAAAGAGCTACTCGTTTCAAAATTTTTCTGTAGGCCTAGGTCAGGATGGCATGCATCAGGCAAAAGCATACAATGCGTCTTGAGCGATTGAAAGGGAACAGTAACTTGTAAGGCAGACACAAAGTCCACAAACATGAAAGCAGAGCAAGAAGAGAGGCAGTAGCAACACATTTAAATTACCTCATGTTGGGTAGTTTTTAGTCGTGGCTCCCAAGTGGCACATGTACAGCAGGTCTTCATGAAAAATGATACATCAGCCTTCTCATGCTGGTGTGCGCAAAGCAAATACATATGATCAGCCATCTTCACTATTCTGACTTTTGATACAACAACAGACATCAAACAGAGCCACTTAATGATACACTTCCTCATGCCACTGAGTAGAATGCAGCAGGCTGCTGTGGCGAAAAAAAGCACTTCAACACAGCTGTTGACCTTGCACCTGTAATCCTGCACCTGCGTAATCTCATATGCATGCGCTAACGAGATAGAGCGGCTGATGCTTCACTGCCAGAAAACAAGACTGTGCTTGCCTTTCTTTGTGAGAACATCCTTAAAAATACAGACCTAGATACGAGGCCTCAGCGGCCCTTTCTTACACACACCAAACACACCCCAGACAGCACACAACAGAGTGCGTGACATTCTTGAGGAAGCAAAGTGACTTGCAAGCATGATAGTACACAAAATGATGTACACAATGTAACTTCATAGCAGCTCACTCTCAATGTAAGCCCGGGGCACACTACGTGCTTTGGGTGACGGCAGCAGCACGCCTGTGTTCTGTTCAATCCATACGCGATGCAGGGGCAGGGCTTGTGCCGTCACAGACCTGCAAACAAATATGTGTGTAACAGACACTCCAATTTGAGAGGAATTTAGATGCAGAGCTTGTGCAGTCACAGATCTGCAAACAATAACCAGTGTGTTGCAATGAATTTGGCTGCAACGTGTGTCACCTCTTGCCTTGAGGGTCTAAGCAGAGGAAGCCTTGTGCACTGGAACAACTGGCGCGGGTCAGCCAAACTGCCACAACACAGGATGCTAAGACACACGATTGGGTAAGCAATGGCCAACTCAATGCTACCATGCTCCCGTCAAGTGAGCAGTTTGCGCTCGTCAATGTGCACCTCCAGAATTCCAGGACTGAAGGAGCGCCAGACAGAGACAGAGCTTGACAGGGCTCGAGATGTGGCATTGACAAAGATAAGAGGCGGTGCAACAAAGCTCAAGAAATGCAATATTGACAAAGATAAGAGGCAGTGCGACAGAGCTAGTGATGCGGCATTGACAAAGATTAGAGACAGTGCGGCAGAGCTGGTGATGTGGTATTGACAAAGATGAGGCAGTGCGAGAGAGCTAGTGATGCAGCATTGACAAAAATAAGAGGCAGTGCGACAGAGCTAGTGATGCGGCATTGACAAAGATAAGAGGCAGTGCGACAAAGATATGTGATGCTGCATGACCCAGACAACGCCTCAACTGGCGATGCCGCGCACAAAGGGGCACACACAAAAATCGTTTGCACAGCACAGCTTCTCGCTTTTTTCAAAGTTCATGATGGGCCTGGTAAGGTGGGGATGCAGTACAACTTTTATTCAGCACCACCTCACCTTGCAATGCGGCGCATGAAGGGGCGCACACTGGCAAAGTAGACTGCTGCTCCGATGAAGGGCACACTGTAGGCCACCAGGCCCATGCACAGATCGCGCACCACCGCTGCCACCATGGCCTACACAGCAGAGCAGCAAATGCAGTCATGCAGGTGGATAATGGTGTGGCACGCTGTGGCCATCAGGCCCATGCACAGATCGCGCACCACCGCCGCCACCATGGCCTACACAGCAGAGCAGCAAATGCAGTCATGCAGGTGGATAATGGTGTGGCACGCTGTGGCCATCAGGCCCATGCACAGATCGCGCACCACCGCCGCCACCATGGCCTACACAGCAGAGCAGCAAATGCAGTCATGCAGGTGGAAAATGGTGTGGCACACTGTAGGCCACCAGGCCCATGCACAGATCACGCACCACCGCCGCCACCATGGCCTACACAGCAGAACAGCAAATGCAGTCATGCAGGTGGATAACGGCGTGGCACGCTGTGGCCATTAGGCCCATGCACAGATCGCGCACCACCGTCGCCACCATGGCCTACACAGCAGAGCAGCAAATGCAGTCATGCAGGTGGATAATGGTGTGGCATGCTGTGGCCATCAGGCCCATGCACAGATCGCGCACCACCGCCGCCACCATGGCCTACACAGCAGAGTAGCAAATGCAGTCATGCAGGTGGATAATGGTGTGGCACGCTGTGGCCACCAGGCCCATGCACAGATCGCGCACCACCGCCGCCACCATGGCCTACACAGCAGAACAGCAAATGCAGTCATGCAGGCAGGGCATGGTGTGGCATGCTTAGGCCACCAGGCCCATGCACAGATCACGCACCACCGCCGCCACCATGGCCTACACAGCAAAGCAGCAAATGCAGTCATGCAGGTGGATAACGGCGTGGCACGCTGTGGCCATTAGGCCCATGCACAGATCGCGCACCACCGTCGCCACCATGGCCTACACAGCAGAGCAGCAAATGCAGTCATGCAGGTGGATAATGGTGTGGCACGCTGTGGCCACCAGGCCCATGCACAGATCGCGCACCACCGCCGCCACCATGGCCTACACAGCAGAGTAGCAAATGCAGTCATGCAGGTGGATAATGGTGTGGCACGCTGTGGCCACCAGGCCCATGCACAGATCGCGCACCACCGCCGCCACCATGGCCTACACAGCAGAACAGCAAATGCAGTCATGCAGGCAGGGCATGGTGTGGCATGCTTAGGCCACCAGGCCCATGCACAGATCACGCACCACCGCCGCCACCATGGCCTACACAGCAAAGCAGCAAATGCAGTCATGCAGGTGGATAACGGCGTGGCACGCTGTGGCCATTAGGCCCATGCACAGATCGCGCACCACCGTCGCCACCATGGCCTACACAGCAAAGCAGCAAATGCAGTCATGCAGGTGGATAATGGTGTGGCACGCTGTGGCCACCAGGCCCATGCACAGATCGCGCACCACCGCCGCCACCATGGCCTACACAGCAGAACAGCAGCAGCAGTCATTCAGGCAGGGCATGGTGTGGCATGCTTAGGCCACCAGGCCATTGCACAGATCACCATGCAGCACAGCCAGGACCAAGACAAGCCGGCGTCCAAGCACCCCAGTGACAACGTGATGCACGGTGGATCTTGTTTCCATGGAGGAGTGGTGCTGAAACGCTTAAGGCGACAGGCTTGCCGATCAACGTAGGTTGGATACTGGAGTACAGCAACAGATGGGCACCTGCAGCGCATGCTCGAAAAAGTGCTTGCTTAACACCCCCTGCAGCTCCCGAGTCACCAAACCCAGCATCGCTCATACACGCACGAGGTGGGCACACATCTGCAGCACGCGCACAAGAAAGTGCTTGCCAAGCACCTCCTGCAGCTTCTGCGTCACCACGCCCAGCTTCGCTCATACAAGCACGAGGTGGGCACACACCTGCAGCACGCGTTCGAAAAAGTGCTTGCCGAACACCTCCTGCAGCTTCTGTGTCACCACGCCCAGCATCACGTTTTGAAGCGGCTGCTTTGCGCTGCTGATGAGCGCCAGGTCCCAGGCTTGGATGCTGAACACAGCCTGTGTGTATGTGTGTGCGCGTGTATATGTGTGTGTGTTTTTCCACCAATCTGAAGACATGTGATCCAAACCATGTGCATGTGCTAGAAACATGCCAGGAGCACAGCCATCCTCATGAACAAATCAGCAACCCAAAATTTCTTGCCCCCCAACACCCCCACGCACTGCCTCCTGTATGCAAAGATTTTTTTGACCTACCTTCCCCTCGCCCCACCTTCCCCTCTAGCCACCATCTCCACCCACCTTCAACCTCTCTCGCCAACCCCCGCCCACACGCTGCCTCCTGCGCACACGAATCTCCTCCCTTCTGTGTTCTGCTGCTGCTGCGGCTGCTGCAGCCTGCGCCCCTTTCAGATGGGCTTCGCTACCTGCGTCTGAGGCGTCGTCCTCACCTCCTGCACGTGCGCACCCAGGTTCAAAATTATGGCCGTGAAGTCAGCACTGATGAAAGCAGCATTGACCAGTTTTTTTGCATTACTTTACATGCGCTATGCCACGCAGACTACGCATGTAGCCCACACCTGAGGACATGCAAACCCCGCTGTCTACCTTGGGTTTATGCTCATTATGAAAGCGAGCATTTTCAGGTGTTTTTGCAGGTGTGCTCACAAATTGAGTGCATGTGTGTGGATTGTTTTGCAGGCGTGCTCACCATCTGAGTACATGCCTGCTCCATGCTGTTGCTCCTGCTTGCGTAGGACAGCACCACATCGGAAATGCAAGCAGGAGCTTGCTGAACTGGGGCATGATATTGCTCTTTAAGTAAATACGCAGCATGCACTGACATAAAACGCTTTTCACACTGATGCGCAGCTGAACCTCAGGTGGCGCACTGCCCTTTGCAGGACAAAGATGCTACCTTTTCCAGTACAAGGACGTTGCGTAATACACGGAAACCATGTTGCCTTTTGCCATACAAGGATACCATGTTGCCCTTAGCAGTACAAGGTGATCATGCTGCCACTTGCAGGTCAAGGATGCCATGCTGCCATTTGCAGTGCAAGGATATAACACTGCTCTTTGCCACACAAGGATACCATGCTGCCATTTGCAGTGCAAGGATACAACACTGCTCTTTGCCATGCAAGGATACCATGCTGCCCTTGGCAGTACAAGCTACACTGCCCTGCGCAAAGCACTGTGCGCACCAAATACTCCACCAGCTTTCCCTGCACCTTCAGGAAAATGAATGAAGCTAAAGGGGGTTCTGTGACTTGCATATGGGCACACGAGTGTGTGATGCGCACCCTTGCGCAAGTTGGGGAACTCTCCATCTTACTTGTTTTTTTTATGGTGCATGAAGAGCAGGCCAAAAGTAGAGTCTAAGATGCGTTCAGATCAGGGTTGGGTCATACGCGAAAACGCGTTTGCACACGTATTTTAAAGAATCACGTTTTAAACACGTATGCTAAAAATGGCTGTTTGCCATACGTAAAAAAATATGTCTGCAGGCGGTGCTTAGCAGGCCTGCCCTAAGGATACCATTTCAAATTTCAATGCTTCCTTTCAACAATTACAACACGCTGTGCCCGTGCATGCAGCTTCTACTCTGCATCATCCTCATCGCCTGCGAACCACTCATCCCCCTCGCTGCTGGACCCCTCCTGCCCCATCTCGTCCTCCTCCTCCTCCTCCTCCTCCTCCTCCTCCATCCAAGGCTGAACCTTCCCCAACTGCTGCAGGTCCTGGGTGCGTTTGAGCAGGCGCTGCAGGTTGCTGTACAGCCACGTGCGCGTGTACAGCTAGTGCTTGCACAGCTTGCACTCATACTTCACCCCCTTGCTCTCCCCTTCTGCATCATTCTCTGGCTCTGGCACTGTGACATAATCCCACTCAAGACCCTTTTCTTTGGGCATGTTTAATGTACATGGCCATTAGGGGCCAGGGGTGTTGGTTGGGACCCCCCTCGGAGGGCCCCAACCACCCAAGACCCCCCGCCCCAAAATGGCCCTCTAGAATTACGTATCTTAGTTTCGCACACGTATTTTAAACGTTTTAACGCGTACGGCACCTCCCAAGACCGCGTTCGACCCAACCCTGGTTCAGATGCGCAATATGTTTCGTGCGAGCTCCATGAAAGCCTCACATGCTGCTGCGACTACACACAGCGCTGCTCTGAGTCAACACAACACACACCATGTGTGCTTTCTGAACATGAGCCCCACAGCCGCAGCTGCTGCACACACCACACAGGTCTGCACCACACAAAAAACACCGGTATCAACATGAATACACACTTTGTGCATCCCCAACAAAACACACTGACCTGTGTCAGCATAACACACACCTTGCGCGTCCTGCATGGACGCCTCAGCCACAGCAGCTGCTGCAGCAGAGGCTTCAGCAGCAGTAGCCCTGCCTGCCCTCCCCCAGCAGTCCCCTGCTGGCCCCCTTGCAGCCTCCCTCTCCTCCTGCATACGCATATTTGCACATCGACAAATAAATATTGCGATGAATTGCGTCCCCCAGCAGACCCCTGCTGCCCCCCTTGCAGCCTCCCTCAGCTCCTGCCTACATGTACGTGCACACCAACAAATAAGTGTTGCAATGAATTGCATCCCCCAGCAATCCCCTGCTGCCCCCCTCGCAGCCTCCCTCTCCTCCTGCATACGCATATTTGCACATCGACAAATAAATACTGCAATGAACTGCATCCCACAGCAGTCCCCTGCTGCCCCCCTTGCAGCCTCCCTCGACTCCTACGTACAAGTATGTGCACACCAGCAAAAAAATATTGCGATGAACTGCATCCCCCAGCAGTCCCCTGCTGCCCTCCCTGCAGCCTCCTATCCTCCTGCGTACAGGCTTGCAGGCTAACTAACGCACGAACAATTGTAGGCATTGCAGTGAATGGCAACCCCCTTAGCAACCCTGGTGGTCTCTTTCATTTCTGGTCTTGGTCTACATTTCAAGGCAGCTACAATAGCAGACACCAATCTGGGAGCATCGTTTCCAATCCTTACAACGCATCAGGATCAGGCTCTGCAGCAGCAGCCACCCATGCAGGGTGACTGGCATCTACTCACACGCTCGTCTTCAAGCCCATGCCCAATCCCAAAAATGCATTCACCCTCGCACACGACCATACACACGTAAAGCCCACGCTCCGTCCCTGCCAGTGTCGCAGCATCTTTATCACATCAGCACACGACCATATACACCTATAGCCCACGCTCCGTCCCTGCCAGTGTCGCAGAATCTTTAGCACACCAGCACAGATGATTACGCATGTGATTCCTTCGATGAGAAGGAATGATACGCACCTGGCGTACACTGTCCCCATCATCGCTGTCGCTGTCCGCACCATCAGCACCTTCTCCGACCCAGGCAGCATGCCCAGCCCCCAAACCATCATAAGAGGCGGTGGCGCGTGCAGCAGCAGCAGCAGCAGCTTCCTGGGCTTCTTGGGCATCCACCTCTGCCTCAAGCTCTGCCTCTGCAGCATCTGCCTCCACCTGCACAAAGCAAGGAAGTGACGGACATCAGTTGTGGGGCATCCATGTCAGCGCATGCATCATCCTCTGCCTCGAGCTCTTCCTCTGCTGCACTTGTCTCCACCTGTGCAAAGCAAGCAAGCGCCATGCAGGCAATGTAAAACAAACATGTATATGCATCAGCACATGCATACACCTCAGCCCTCAGCTTCGTCTCTGCTGCATTTTCTTCTACCTGTGTACAGCAAGCGAGCGCCTAACCTGCAGATGTGGAGCATACAAAAGGGCACACATTAAACAGCAACGGCTCCGCCTATGCTGCACTTGTCTCCACCCGTGCACAGCAAGCAAACACCAATCAGCAGCTGTGGAGCCTTTGTAGGAGCGCATGCATCTGCCCACAAAAGGCAGCTCCAATGGTCCCCTGAAGTCAAAATCCTCGCCAAACAGCCAGGATCCTCGACAGGATCCTCAACAGACTCAAGTATTGGCACCTTACACTTCCCTTCACCTACTCACTAATCCCTTTTTTGTTCTCATCCACTGTGCTCCCTCAAGCCCGTGTTCAGCACTCTGTGTGCATTCATGCACAGCGGCTTGAATGCATGAGCGCACCTCCAACCAGGCACTGCAGCCGTCCCTTATGATCAAATTAACCATGTTTAAGATCATGCTCAAGCAGCTATGCTTGAATGCATGACCGAGCACACCCTCAGTCAGGCACTGCAGCCCTCCCTTGCAAACTAAGTACTCTTTCAAGGTGTTACTAAAGCCGACCTCAAAGCCCTCCAGCCAAGACAATCATGTCTGGCATCACCCGCACAAAGCATCAGCGCACACGATGCACCGACGAATAAGATCCAACTGTCTAGGACATTTTTCTGCAGACAAAGAGGGAAGCCCACCTCGTAGCCCTCCATCATGCCCGCCAAGTCCATCATGTCCAGCATCGTCCACACAGAGCTGCTGGCCACGAGGCCAAAGGACAGGAAGCCGGGAGCTGCGACGTCTGCGCCGAACAGCGTGAGCGCCTGCAGGGCGGCACAGTGTAGCGTTACATGTCTAGAATCATCCACACAGAGCTGCTGGCCACGAGGCCACATTATCGCCACCTTTGAGTGGGGCCAAAGGACAGAAAGCTGGGAGCTGCGACGTCTGCGCCAAACAGCGTGAACGCCTGCAGGGCAGCACAGTAAAGCATCAAGCCCGCAGTTGTCCATATAGAGCTGCTGGCCACGGGGCCAAAGGACAGAAAGCTGGGAGCTGCGGAGTCCGCATGAGCGCCTGCAGGGCAGCTAGCATAGCACTGCATAGCACCATGCCTGGGATCGTCCTCACAGAGCTGCTGGCCACAAGGCCAAAGTATCGCCACCTTTGAGTGGAAACCCAACGGCATCATGGACGTAGGTGCCCATACGAGCCTAGAATTTGCAACAAATGTGCTCGGCACACTGTAAAAGACATAGAGCACATAATCCTGGCTTGCTCTTCTTAGGATCTGACAGACCTGCACACCAAATTCCATCACGTGTTTAGTTCTGCACCCCCCAGTAGCGCATCACGCCTTAAGAGACTTCACGAACCAGGCTGATGTCCTAGGAACAGGCCAAGTTTGTATCAGCATTCCTTAAATGCTGTGATTCAGTTTCATTTCTTTACACCTGTTCTCCAGATCGGACTGGTTTGGTTACAGGCACCTTTTTTGCTTCAGCTAAGCTGCCCACATAGGCAGGTACAGCAATGTAACCCTCTTCTTTTCCTTTCCTTATCGCTACTGCAGGCTGTGGAAAGCAACCTCCGGAAGACGAACCCTCTCGCTGTTACTCAATGCATGCAGTTGGCATGGTCCTGCATTAGCTTTCTCTGGATCGTATTGCACCTAGAGGATACATCACCCAACCGTCAGCCTCTTCCTTTGATGCCTTTTTGGCAGTCGCAGCAAGCTTTGAGCTGCATAAGTCTTGTTCTTCATCAACTCTGCATACTGAAGCAGCACCTCCAGGCTGCCAGTCTTTTACATCATGAATGCTGCATGATTTACTCTCTGGGACGCCAGCCTCCTGCGGTGTGACCCTTTTTTGCACCTTGAAGAACACCTCCAGGCTGCCCGCCTTCTGCATAATGAATGTTAAATGCAGTGTTGGCCTCCAGAAACAATGACTTCCATTCCCCGCACCTTGAGGAACACCTCCAGGCTGCCCGTCTTTTGCATGATGTACTCCTCCATTTGCTGGTGCAGGATGGACTCCAGAGTGGTCTGCAGGCGCAGCTGGCCGCAGATACCCCTGCAAGAAGAGCGGGTGCCAATGAACCCTCATGCCCCAAAGCATGCAGGATGCCTGTGTAGCCTGCAAGCACAGCTGGCTGCAGGTGCTCCAGAATATGGGTGCAGGCACCAACGGACACCCATGGACAAAATTCATACTGAAAATGTGTTGCGCACACACAGTTGGGCTACAGATGCTCCTGTGACAAGAGCGACTCTCGTGCACACAAAAAAACAACTAGTGTTGTGCACACCTGCTGCCGGCTGCAGATGCAGTGGATCTGCTTTAGGTGTGCCCCGCCCCCCATTTCCTTGTTTGAATGATGATGCCCACAAGCGCATGGTGCATCCAGGCGGCAAAACGCTTGGTGCATCCTGCTCAGGATGCCCTGCCAACCACCAAACGCCTCTGGGCATTAAAAATGCCCAGGAGCAAGCCTTCTCTATAAAATCATGGCACCGCAGTTCCAAGCTTCAAATTTTCAGCAAGGCAATGTATGGGGCTGAAGGACAGCAAGGTTCC